>JASDQU010739838.1:235292-248491 GCA_032191745.1 Picea mariana
CCTTTTGTTGGTTCTCATTTTATTTTCTATACCAAGGTAGTGCCATCAAAGATAAATGAGTGGGTATTCTAATATTCTATTCCATTCATTTGTTTCGCATGTTGTCACTACAATGAATATTCTTATGGTACTTTTGTTGTGAATTTAATATTTACTTGTTACTTTTAGAGTAGATCAAAGTAGAAAAAGTAATGTTATTCAATGAAATTATGAAAGCTAAAGTAGAAAATATAATCACAAAATTGGAATGGTATTCAGTGTAGTTTCAATTATGGAGTGAGTTAAAAAGTGGACAAACTCAACCTTTTTGGTTGGTTTATTTTTTTCCAGTGAGGTAAAGTTCTGACTTGATCTACTTATTGTTTTAAAATTTTTGAGGTCATCTTAAAATGGGCCAAAACCCCTAAGAACAAAGGTCCATAGTCAAACTTCCCATCAATCAAGTGAAATTATAACTTCCAATGAAGAAGTTCTTACTAGATTTAGGAAAATAATTGAACAAAAAAGGGGTTAATTTGTCCACATTTAAATTAATCCTTCAACTACTACCTTCAAATAGTCAACACATGGAGTATTCCAAGTGTACATTGATTGAAATTAAGCCATGCATTTGGCACTTCGTTTGTCGTTAACCATGCATTTGTAGTTAGACCATATGCTCTCGTTCATAATACTATCGTCATCTTAACAATTGAAATTGTTCCTCTCGCTATTATGAGCTCAACCAACAACTTTAGATTGTTTGCCTTGATTTTTAGGAAAGGAAATTTCCCTAAGGGTCGTGAAATTTTATTTTGGTTAATGGACTATTTGTTTTTGGTTAATGGTTAATGGACTATTTTTTCAGCAACTACTGGTTAACACAAAAGGAAGAACCATGAACCAAAAATGAATAAACCATATAATCAAATCATTTAGACTCAAAACAAAACAAACAAGGGCTCTCCCAGATTTCTTCTCGATGGCAAGCGAAGGCACTCCTTCCTGACACCTATACACAAGCAACCTAGAGCAATGTTATTTGTTTAGAGAACTACAAGAATTATGTATTTTGTTTCCATTAAATGAGATCACTATCTTAGTATTGAGTCAATTTTCCATGCTTCATGCCCTTCCATGAAACTAATAACTCACTAGGAACACATGCATGCTCATGTGTCTAGGAAGGTCTATATAACTCTATGAAAACCCTCCTCATCATTGGACTTATCCCATAACAAGTTCTTGAGTATTTTTTCAAGAGATAGTAAGGAGATACCCTTTTATAATTCCCTAAGTTTTCCTATTTTGAAGAATATATAAAATTATTATACAACCATAACATACATGGAGAATCCTCCTTATTCTACAACCATAACATACAGGGAGAATGATTGGTTGATTCTATGTATGAGTGGAGGACCCTCTTGGGAAATGTTTTTTGAAATGCTCATTTGTTCTTAATTAAGTGCAATCATTTTAGTCTCTTGTACACCCCCCTTAATAAGGATATTAATCATTTTGCACAATAGATTTTTTTTTATGGAAATGAAGATATTCTTGAAAGAGAAACTAGAGATTATCTGAATCTCTTTTAAACTCTCTTGAAAAGGATACTGATCATAGATATAAGTATATTCAATATCTAAAACTATAGTATTATTTATATTCCTCGCATTTGTTTTGATTAAATGAGATCACTAGCTATATTGAGTTAATTTTCCATGCTTCATGCCCTTCCATGAAAATGATAACTCACTAGGAACACATTCATGCCCATGGGTCTAGGAAGGTCTATATAACTCTATGAACACCCTCCTCTTCACTGGACTTATCCCATAACAATGTCTTGGGTATTTGTTCAAGAGATAGTAAGGAGATACCCTTTTATAATTCCCTAAGCTGTCCTATTTTGAAGAATATATCAAATTATTCTACAACCATAACATACAGGGAAGGCACCCAAATGAAAACAATGTGATCAACTTGAAGTGGACAATTTTATTACATATTTCCTTGTTGAAAAATCATTGATCACGACAACAACAAAAAAGGTATCCACAAAATTTGTGAAGAATGGTTGAAACCAAAGACATTAAGAATGTTGATATTGAAATGAAATTCCATTATATCATATGAATTAGTAAAAATGATTTTGATGATCACAGAATATATAACCAAGCATCTATCCCATTGCATCCCCTCCCCTATGGTGATGGCAATGTCCAGAATGTAGTGACATCTAATGAAGGCCATATGTCTTGATTTTTTTATTTCAAAATCATTGGGTTCAGTTATAGAGATAGAACTTTTGGCCAATATTTTACAAAACACATTCGATAAAGTGATCACAGGTTGATTAGTGATATGCACTTGCTTCTCATTATTTGTAGGTTCACTATATGTCAAATATGTGTTTAAACTTATGCATATTTCCTCCAATGAACATACATCTATATTAGGGGTCTCAACTTTGTAGTGTTGAGATTTTGGAGTTTAAAACACAATTCAACTTTAGTGATTATGAAGTTAGCTCAAAAACATGAAAAAGAGGCTAACGAAAGTGCTAAAGAAGCCAAAGAGAAGAGATAGACTTGATCCCTTGGATGATGCATCAATGATTGTGTAAACCCATCATGCAAGGAGTCCCAGAAACAAATTGCAAGGAATTTTGACAATTTTGGCAAATTTTTTAAATTTTTGGTATTTTGACAGTTTTGATGTACAGAAGCGCAGCATGGCCATGTTGCGCTTTCTATCAGATGATCTAAATGATGAAAAAGTTACATGCTTGGATAGGTATGGAGCTATAATTCACATATATATACTCTCTTGGAAATTTCATATCACAACGTTGAAGAAAAATCCAAAACACATGATAAAAAACAGGTCTCTTCCACTTTTTCAAGACCTTCGCTACTCTTCTGGGTGTAACTTTGGGAAAACATATTTTTCTCTACAAAAAGGTGTCCATTTGATTTTATTGAGGTGTCTAATGACAACTGGATACCCTCAAGTTTCCATTGATCCTTTTAGAGCTAGATTTGGAGTAGTGTAAGGCTTTCAAAAGACCTCTCCAAGGTTGGCGCTGCATTTTTGATTGATGTTGCATTTTTGGGAAATATGACAACATAGTGCTTTTTTGTTTCAGACATCGATTCTCTGATCTATGTTGGCTCATACCTAGAAAATTTCCATCCCTTATTGTACCATTTTGGAGTTTAAAACATAATTCAACTGTAGTGATTCCGAAGTCAGCTCAAAAACATTAAAAATAGGCTAAGTAAAGCCCTAAAGAAGCCAAAGAGGAGAGATAGAATTGATATATTGGATGATGCATCAATGATTGTGTGAACTAGTCACACAAGGAGTCCTAGAAACAAATTGCAAGGAATTTTGACAATTTTGGCAAATTTTTGAAATTTTTGGTATTTTGATAGTTTTGATGTACGGAAGCACAGCATGGCCACACTGCGCTTTCTCTTAGATGATCTAAATGATGAAAAAGTTACATGTTTGGATAGGTATAGAGTTTTACTTCACATATATATACTATGTTTGCAATTTCAGATCACAGTGTTGAAGAAAAATCCAAAACACATGATAAAAAATAGGTCTCTACCACCTTTTCAAAACCTTCGTTGCTCTTCTGGGAGTAACTTCATGAAAACATATTTTTCTCTATAAAAAGGTGTCGATTTGATTTTATTGAGGTTTCTAATGAAAACTAGATACCCTCAAGTTTCTATTGATCCTTTCAGAGATGGATTTGGAGTAGTGCAAGGCTTTCAAAAGTCCTGTCCAAGGTTGGTGCTACGTTTTTTATTGATGTTGTGTTTTTGGGAAATATGACAACATAGTACTTTTTTGTTTTAGACATCGATTCTCTGATCTGTTTCGGCTCATACCTAGAAACTTTCCCACCCTTATTGTACCATTTTGGAGTTTAAAACACAATTCAACTGTAGTGATTCTGAAGTTAGCTCAAAAACATTAAAAATAGGCTAAGTAAAGCCCCAAAGAAGACAAAGAGGAGAGATAGACTTGATATATTGGATGATGCATCACTGATTGTGTGAACCCATCACACAAGGAGTCCCAGAAACAAATTGCAAGAAATTTTGACAATTTTGGCAATTTTTTGAAATTTTTGGTATTTTGATCATTTTGATGTACGGAAGTGCAGCGTGGCCACGCTATGCTTTCTTTTAGATGATATAAATGATGAAAAATATACATGTTTGGATAGGTATTGAGATGTAATTCACATATATATATTATGTTGGAAATTTCAGATCACAGTGTTGAAGAAAAATTCAAAACACATGATAAAAAACAGGTCTCTGCCACCTTTTCAAGACCTTCTCTGCTCTTCTGAGAGTAACTTTGGGAAAACATATTTTTGTCTATAAAAAGGTGTCCATTTGATTTTCTTGAGGTTTCTAATGAAAACTAGATACCCTCAAGTTTCTATTGAGCCTTTCAGAGATGGATTTGGAGTAGTGCAAGGCTTTCAAAAGTCCTCTCGAAGGTTGGTGATACATTTTTTATTGATGTTGCATTTCTGGGAAATATGACAACATAGTGATTTTTGTTTCAGACATCAATTCTATGATCTGTTTTGGCTCATACCTGGACACTTTCCCACCCTTATTGTACCATTTTGGATTTTAAAACCAATTCAACTGTAGTGATTCTGAAGTTAGCTCAAAAACATTAAAGATAGGCCAAGGAAAGCCCTAAAGAAGACAAAGAGGAGAGATAGACTTGATATATTGGATGATGCATCACTAATTGTGTAAACCCATCATACAAGGAGTCCCAGAAACAAATTGCAATAAATTTTGACATTTTTTGCAAACTTTTGAAATTTTTGGTATTTTGACAGTTTTGATGTACAGAAGTGTAGCGTGGCCACACCGCGCTTTCTCTCAGATGATATAAATGATGAAAAAGTTACATGATTGTATAGGTATTGATATTTACTTCACATATATATATATTATGTTTCCAATTTCAGATCACAGTGTTGAAGACAAATCCAAAAAACATGATAAAAAGCAGGTCTCTGCCACTTTTTCAAGACCTTCGTTGCTCTTCTGGGAGTAACTTTGGGAAAACATATTTTTTTCTTTCAAACAGTGTCCATTTGATTTTCTTGAGGTGTCTAATGACAACTAGATACCCTCAAGTTTCCATTGAGCCTTTCAGAGTTGGATTTCGAGTAGTGGAAGGCTTTCAAAAGTCCTCTCCAAGGTTGGTGTTGAGTCTTGACCCAAAAATATGCTCTGGGATCAACATGGTGTTTTACACAGTTACTTCTCCATAAATTCCCCTTGGTGCTATGGTTATAGCCAAAGACAATGGTGGGGGTCATAGTTACTATGGCCTATACCCTTGAAAGAGTATTAGTTGGTTGCCTTCAGGGAGTTGTGGGCCTTCCCATGACATTTGTTCCTCATGCCAAGGTTGTTCGATTCAAGGAATACAACACTTCAATGTGGTAGGAATCAAGAGAATATTTTCAACGGGCTATCATGATCTTGATTCCGAGTCAGTATGACCCCATACGAGGGACACAAATTCAACGTCACTCGAATGGACAAAACCAATGGATGTGACTTCCTGGTCTTATTCTATTCAGATTATGGTCTCAAAATGGAAATCAAATGCAAACATGGTGTAGGGAAGTGTGAGACCTTTCCAACGGTATATCCCATGCTTGGTTTCGACCCCCAGTTGGTAAGAACGAGCTTTCACAATTTCACGACCACTTCTAGACACCAAATTGGTTGAATTGATTCATGATTTAAAATTGGTGGGTAAAGAGTTATATATAAGATATTCAATGATTCCACACTGTAATAGACTCAGACACCTTTCCAAAGACATCTCATTTTCCTCATTCTGACCTTGGATGGCCCGGTTAGAGTTGTCACAAGTTGGTCAATGATTTTGGGCAAAAGGGGGTCTGCCAGCTCGCATGGCAGGGTTTCATAATAGCTAAGACAATCATCAATGACCCCAACACAAACATCTATTGTCACCTCTTCAAATTTATCGTCGATATCTTTCCGACGGTACCTCATTTTCCTCGATTGGATATCGTATGGAGATTTGGCACCTTTCGCATGATTGGATGTCATGTGGGCCCACCAACAAGTTAGGGGCTTTAAGTGACCATTGTTCCAGGCCGAATTTGAGGACTGAGGTGGAATTATCTCAAGTTGGTGATGACATATTCCCGATGGACTTGTTGATACCTTTCCAACGATGTTCCCTGCGCCTGATTCCGAATCCGTCTCACCAAGCAACATTTTTGGGCTAAGTCAGCAGCAGCTGGGTCAAAGTCAAAGTCAAAGTCAAACTTTGACTTGCACATTTTTCCAAGAAATATTCAAAAAATAATTAAATATTTTATTAAATATTTTCAGAAAATTGGAAATAATGGGAGGAGGCCTGTAGCCTCATGCAAATTTTGGGAAAATTTGTTTTTTTGAAAAATTGGAAAAAATCAAAACTCACCCCTCTCCCCTCTCCCCTCTCCCAAGCCATTTTGATAGTTTGGCAAAAGGAGGGGGTGCTCTGCAACAGGAATTCATGGTAGCAGAGGGGGGTTTTTATGACAGTAGCTACAACTCTGCAGTGGGCAACCAGCTTCCATGCAGCAATCTTCAAACAAATTAACCAGGTAACCTATCAATCCGCTTTCTAAGAAAAGAAACTAAGGAAAATTTTGATGGTTGCGTTGAGATCCTGCATGAAGAAATTGTATTTTTCCTTAAAATTGGTGTTGATTTTCCCCTTTCAAGTGTGGTATTAGTTTTTGGTTCAGATTTATTGATTAGTTGTTGAGTTCAGACTTGTGTGTCTGCCAAAAGATGCAAAGGAGAGGGGATTCAAACCCCTCTTGGGGCACCAGGGCCAAGCCTCCGTGGCTCCTTTAGAATTTTTTAAATTATTAAATTATTTGTTGAATATTGATGGTCTAGGAATGTCACTAGGAAGCCTTGGATTTGAACCCTAGTCCTCCCCCTTCTCCTTTGCCCAAAAAAATCCTAGAGTTGCCCAGAAATTCGAATGGTTGGCATGGGGTTTGAACCCAAAACTTCACGTCCGTTTTATTTTCCAAAACCCACTTTGCCCAAAGTTTTGAATTTTAATTTTTGGTGGTGGCTGGCCACCCATCCACCACCTAAGCACCACAACCACCCCCTCCTCCCACATTTTTGCAACTCTGCCCCCTCCTCCTCCATTCCTCCTCTTGCACACACAACCTTCCTCCTCCCTTTCTACAACTCACTCTCCTTCATTCCCTTGGCCTTCCTCCACCACCTGTGATCTCCTCTCCACCTCCCAGCCTGAGCTTATCCCTCCCTCCATTACCTCAAACTCTGCTCATGTGCCCTCACCTCCATTCCCCCTTACCCCTCTCCTCTCCCTTCACGCATGCCCCACATCCCTCTCGGCACTCACCTCCCACAGTTCAAGCTCCTCCTCCATGTTGCACCCTTCCCACAGTTCTCCACCATGCCTACTACCTCCCACCGATCCCCAAATCCTTGTGGCCTTCTTTTCACCTGGCCTCAATCACATGGGTGACCAGGGGCATTGGGTAAAGTTGCCCCTTTTGTTTTAAATTTTAAAATTTATTTTTTTGTATAGTTTTAACTTTAATAAATTAAATTTGTTATTTAATTTTTAAATTTATTATTTAGTTTTATTATATATATATATATATATAGTATATATTATAAATGTATGTTTTATATATATATTTAATAAAATCATTATTACAAATTATAATAAACTTATAAAAATTTTAATAAATTTTATTTATATATTTCACACTATATATTAAAATTTAATTCCCCACCCCGAAGGGTCACTGGACTTTGTAATTCTATAACTTCGCCATACGGAGGCAGATTTTTGCCCGTGAATAGTTGAAATGACCGGGGAGAAGTCTAGAATACATACATCACATTCACCTCAACAAATTCAGTCCATATTTTCAGTGACATGTCCCAGGGCGACAAGAACCCATTCTTTGCCCAACAAGCATGCACCAAAAAGAGGCCTAATTGGGGGCCTCCGAGGCCAAGTTGGCCCAGATGAGAAAAACCCATTTCAGCTACAGGTACACAGGCCTGTAGAAGCCTGTTAATTCTGATGTCCAGCCCAGAATTGCATCCCAACTTCCAATTCTTTACCTGATCAGTCTCTTGGCCGGCTCCATTCGCATACCTTCCTGGCGCCATATATTACTCATCCAGAGTCGGATTTGCGCCAAACAAAAGGCAATGGATAGATAGAAGATAGAGATAAAGTATGTGAACATTAAAGAACATTTTTGTGGCTGTTTGGTACAGTGGAAGAGCCTCTCCAAGCTTCAGGTCCAAGGGCTCCCTTCACCAAAACAAGCCCAAATCAAAGCCATGCTTCGACCAGCTTACAGGGAAACTTATAGGCAGGAAACGGGGGGTATAATTAGGTCTGAAAAGTGCCTGAATAGCAGGCATTTCCTTACTTAGAATGACCAAATCCCAAAGGCCCCTTTCCCTCCTAAGAAGCTCGACAAATTCCCCACACATTGGGGCTTCATTCCGGTGAATCTGGCATCCATGGATGGACTAGAATTGTCCCAAACCACCTCACCTACAGCTACAAAACATGATAGTAATGAAAGAGCCTTTGGGATGGCACAAATCCCAAGGAAAATGGTGATGTGGCATATCAAGCTTTGTCATTTTATGAAAAATGACTTTTTGTAATATGAACTCTTGCATGATTTACTTTTGGCATGTATTACTATGTAATTGAAGGGTCAAGTAAAATCTGATTTTCTCCCCTTTTTGGATAAGATTCTTTTAGGATAAGGTTACTTTCTGTAAAAAGACAAAATTACTTTAGGGTTGGTCCACTTGTCACTTTGTCAAAAGTGACAAGTGTCTTGTGACCTAATCATAAGCCTTTACCTCTCCTTTATAAATAAGAGGGTTGGCATTGTAAATAGGAGGATCAATATAGTAACAAAGCTCTACTAAAAATTATAAGACTCTTTTTGTGTGTGATACTAGTTGAATTTTAGTTGTTGGATGTGTCACTTGTTGGTTAAGGGTTGAGGGGTAGGGGTAAATGCTTGTTATGTTAGCTATCTCCAGGAGGGATTGGTTAGCTAGGTGTTTGTTGTTGCTTCCTTGGGTTTAACTTGCTTACTTTCATCTTCTAACAACTTAGTTTAATTTGTTTAATGTGTTTTAGTGCATATTTTCTGAAGTATTCAATTGTTTTCAGCCTTAGCTAGTGGCTGGGAGTCCTAGGGCCCCTTAGAAGAACCCTTAAATAGACCTCTTAGATGGCTATCCATACTTGTTTTCTTTATCTTTTCATTCATGTATATTTCTGTTATGTTTTCTTACCATTAACCTTGTTGTCCCAAATAGGAAAATCGATCAATTTGGTCAATTTCCCCCCACAGGAAAGTCATCTTAGTTGGCTGTTATATACTTCTTATGTGTAAATTTATGTTATGTTTATTTCAGTTTTTCCGTGCACAAATACTAAGATTTCGTTGTTTTCCTGCAAGGGTACAACCGGTCACCCACTTTGCCTCTCTTAAGCAGTTGGGGACCACCTAGAGACCTATTTGAGGCAAAGGAGCCAGTAGGGCAGTGAAGAAAAACACACATTTTGATTGGTAAATTTACCCAATCACTGTCATATTCACTTTAATTATCACTTGCACTCACTCCAAAAATTTCTGATACACATACCAATGTTTATATGTTTGATTTGTGTAGGTAGTTTGAATGGTTCACTTGTGAATTCATGTAAAAAATCTGATTAATACTTGTGTAGATAACCATCACACCTTTTATATTTCAAATACTAAATTTTCAATCTCCATACAAGGAGTTAGTTGGGGCTTTCATGCATATGGCAACTTTGTCGTTCACAAAGAGCCTCAACTCATTCCTTTGGGTTGAATGGTGTAATTGTCATGTTGTAATTATCTAATCTTGCTATATTTTTATTGTATCACTTTTCACTCACTAATCTACAGGTGGTTGCCCCTAAAACGGGCCATGCAAAATCAACAAGCTAAATATATGCAAAATGCTGTAAAAAATGTTTGAAAACAATTCAGGGGTCTGCCCCATACAAAGAAAACAAAAACTTATATTATTTAGATATTTACATATACATATTATCTAGCCATGACATATATGTCACCTATCTATTTACTTGTTTTATGTATATAGTTTTAAATAGATTTCAAATTCAATAACCAGGAGGCACACTTGTGAAAGAAAGACGTGACCTCACCACATGGATGGCCTAGTATTTCATTTTATGCAATTTCAATTTAGTAGGATATTAAGAGTCAAAGGTAGGGAGTCTTCATCAGGAGGCCCTTGGAAGTTGTCTAGTTAGTACAAGTCGAGTGGTCTTTCGTTAGTATTACACGGTCAAGGAGTTGATTAGCTTAGCTCAGTTGGAATACTACTCTACTTGGGTAAGCTCAGCAAAAACCCTCTTTAGGGGGCTCCTCGGCCTCTTCCTTTTCACATGTATCCTTCTTCCATCCAAGTGGATTTAAGAGCCTGAAAGAGCTAGTGACGAGAAGTGGCTAATCCCTGCTTCTCTGAACTGCATGGGGCACTCTTCAAGCTAACCACTGTGGTCTGCTAGAACTACTCTTCATATATTGGTTGGTAGAGTTCCGGGATGTGTTTGCCTGATCGGGATAACCTTCAAAATAGTGTTGTGGCCAAGGGATGTGATAAAAACAAAAAATTGAACAATAAAATACTTTTAAAGTCAACCTTTCGTCAGTCCATCTTTTCACTCACAAACCAAAATTGAAGTTGTGAATACTTTCCCATATATCATAGCTGTAACATCTTGTAACAAGGCTATTCATCCACTTTTATAGCCCACTTTTGAATTTACAACCTTCTGGGACTACTTCCTGGGTCACCCCGAGGGGTATCAAGCCTTTCTGAGCTTGTTTCCCTGTCTTGAAAGCTTCGAACAACTTGTTATTCACAATTTACATCCATTTAAAAGTACTTGGATGTAGATTTTAATCCCTCTTTTCACCCTTGTTTCACACCCTTTTACTTATGGCATTCATTGGTTAGTTACCTAGGACACTGGTTTATCCTAGGGATCCATTCTGGGACAGTTTTCAATGATTTAAGAAAGTGAAAAACTCGTTGTATGATTTATTTAGTTTGCTGTCCTAAAAATTAGTGAGCTCATTTTCATCCCACTACCCATAATTTTCACCCCCCAGGCCATTTTGGCCATCCAGGAAGCTAAGGAAGGATTACACCCAGGGTGGGTGGTCCTGAGAAAGACTTCTTGTAAGTCTTTCACCTTTCTTTTTCCTCTTCTTTACCACCTTAGGCGAAGGACCACATGAGATGCAGGTAGTCTCTATCTCACATTGAGCTATCAAAGAGGCTGTAATCGGCTTCACAGCCGGATAGGTCGAATCTGCCCCAATGGACATATTTTTATTATAACACCCGCCTTTTTCTGGCGACCATACTGGGGAGCTTGAAAACCTCTTTAGATTTTCTTGTATCCCAAGATTGTACTAAACATTGGACCCAAATTCTTTGTGGTCCTTTTCCTACTTGTTGAAAAATGTTTGGCAAGGTCTTTCAGTGACCCTTTGGATTTTTCTTTGGTACTTGTTATAGTTTAGTTTCCTTGCAATTTCCATTGCATCTGGGAGTTATAAATACCATCGAGTTTTCCTTTCCTTTTACCTTGTCGGTCTTATATTTTACTTGTTCGAACTCACGTGAGAAGTTATAAGTCTGTCATACCTTACCTTCCACTTCAAGAAGAACAAAAAACAAAGCTTCGTTTTTAGTTGGGTTATTTTACATTGTGTTAGAAAGAGTAGGATTGTTGGTGATACACCCCTTGTACTCAAAGTACTTACTTGGCCCCTTGCAAGTTGGCAAGGTGGAAGTATCCTAAGATTAGGAAAACAATGTTCCCCAGGGTTACAAGAAGTCAAAATTTGCTAAAGAAAACAAGCAGTGAGACACATACACCTAGGAAACTAGGGAAACTTGTTACCTCTATAGTGTGAACTGAGTCACCATCTTCCTCTTCTCCTATTCAAAGCCCCTTACTAAAGAAAAATTTAGTTAATCCAACAACAGTTACTAATCCTCAGGTTGTTTCTCCCATCATTTCAACAATTGTTGTTGTTCACCCCATAGTTGTCCCGATGGCAATGCCATGGAAACCCGACACTCCTTTAAGGTTGGCCAGACCTCTTCATGACATACCTGCGGATGCCCCAAATAGGCTTCCCAATTTTAGTGGCACTGGTACTTTGAGTGCTAAATAACATATACAAACCTTCTATGATGCATTAGCGCTTATGGACATAACAATTCCCAATGTCATCATTAGACTTTTTGTGAGAACCTTCGTGGGTGAAGCAACGAGATGGTATTGCTTGCTTCCTAATGATAGTATCCCAGATTGGGACACTATGATCCAAGAATTCAAGAAACATTTCCAATGGGCGGATGATGTGGCTTCCTTACTCAAGGATTTCACAACCATTTCCACCCATGAGGGTCAGCAAATACGGAATTTTAATCAACGCTTTACCTCGACCTTGAATAGGATCCCAACCACTTCCCAACCATATAGGAAAAATTTGTTCCATTATTACATGACTGCTATTAATTTGAATGTAAAATATATATTAAAAGATAAATCAGCACAAACTTTAGATGCGGCCAAGACTAGCACCCTAGAAATTGAAAGAAACATGGAGGAATCCAGTATGATTCCCTCACCTTTAGTGCAACCCCGTTTTAACAGGAGACCTAGGAATGATGTACCTCAAAATGAGGGTCCTTGGTATGAACCTCCACCTACCCAAACTTCAAGGATTAAAGAAAGGGAAAGTTCGGAAACACTCAAGTTTTTAATGAACATGAACAACCAAATACTTTCTCTTAATTGAAATGTGAATGACATGTAGTTTTCCACTGTTCCGAGGCCAATACCTCCTTTTCCTCCTAGTCCTCCTAGGAAACATGTTGCTGAAGTGTGTTGGTCACTATAATTGCTTAATTAATTTTAAACAACTAAGTGAAACATAAATTATCAACCCAGGGAAGTCTTTTATTTCAAAGATAACCACGCACTATATATGCTCAATTCCAAAAGCAGCT
>JASDQU010739838.1:271906-296545 GCA_032191745.1 Picea mariana
GAACCTTTAGGAAACACTTCCCGTATCTCCCCTACTTCTCCACAAGATCCAATGGCTCACGGGATATCGTGAACCCTCCTCAGAGAATACCGACCGTTCGTTCCTCCTTGTGATCTCTGAAAAATGAACCAAGTATTCCTCCATGAAAACTTGTTCGCCTACGCACAAACTTGCAACGCCTGCTTAAACACTTCATGCACCAACTCCCTGCGCTTCTCTTTGGTGGTTACTCGAAGGTCCTATACCTCCTAAGATTTCTCCAACTCTGATCCTTTTAGAAGATCCTGGCACGCACTCCTTGTGGCAGATTTTCAAACACTTCAAGTGTTTGAACCCTTTTGACTCTGTGCACACCTGCAATAGAAGTCTCTCAACACTCTGCTCAAATTCACAATTCTGAGACTTCACTTAGCCTGCACACTCCTTGCATGGCTCCTGTGCACAACTGCACCTGTGAGGAAATGAGGACAAAAGTAAAACTATCTGAGCTTCAGAGACGCAACCCGGAATTCTTGTCGACGCACTCCTTGCGAACACTTCAACTACATTCCTTGCAGGAATACTTACTCAGATAGAGAAACAATTGAAACTCATTCTTTCTTCCTCTCATACTTCAAACTCAAACATGAATCATATACACAGCATATAAAGAAAATGTATAACAGGAAGCAAACATTCATGAGCATATCATTCAGCATCAATACACAGAGAACAAACACAGACCATGAATCTGAATCAAACTCTTTCTATTAATTCAAATATCTGTACATGGGTGTTCTTACACAACTCTCTGCTTCTTCTATGCTCCAATGCTTCATTTGATAATGATACAATACACAATGAGGGTGTCTATATCCCGTTTCCCTCTTGCGCTCTAAAATTGTCTAATCTAGAATTAAATTCCATCTACCTGCATTAACTATCCTAAATGCCTTCTACCTACTAAGGACGAGAGAAAAATGGATCAAGGTCCATTTAAATCTTACAAGTGTGCCTCCTCTTAATGACTCATTTAAGATCACGCAACAACTTTCAAGGTGATTTTCAAAATTTGTGCTAGCTTGTCCAACTGTCCTTTTGGCTTCCCCGCTGGCTCGCTTGATGTTGGCAATGCTCCTACATCATTCATAAAGTTGATAAAATTAACAACTTACAAAATTATTTGGAAGAGAATACACTTATAGGAAACTTGAATGTCTTGTGGAAGGTCCCATTGATAGAGGGTCACATCTACAAAAATACATAAGATAATGAGACTAAAAATAAATAAAATTATTAAATTAAGAGGGTAGAAAAGTTAACATATAGATTGCATACCTAGCACTTGTCCCAACTCCACCTTCAGAAACATTAGATATCTTACGTTTTCTATTTTTCTCTATTGTTCTTATCACTATACTAAGCTCAATTGTTTCTGGAAGGTGGTTTTTCTTCTTAAATCCACCTATTTTACGCCTATAAAATGCTTGACCCATTTGCACAAGAACATCTGAATGATTGGAACCCCCTCCTTTCTGTGTGCATCTATGGTAAATGGTACAAGATTGCTTATTTGATTTCTCCATACCCTGTGTACCCCAAATGGCCAAGCTTCCATATTTTCTTGCAAACCATGGTCCATGTGCAAATAATCGATGCTACAAACATTGGCATCAATCTATCTTAGAATACCAAACAAATGTACGAAATGAATTTAATTTACAATAAATTATGTATAGTAAAAAAATGTACAAAGGAAAGTACTAGTGGGATGAAAATTAATATGCATACCATATAATCTGTCATATGGTTGCCTCCCCGGGCTTCTATCGTTGCTCTTATGAAGTCTGTAATAGCTTCTTGAAAGGTTATTGCATCACCTTCCATGAATTTTGTCAGGCTGTTGTATTAAAGATTTTTAATTACCTGAAAACACTAAGTTGTCAAACCAGGGTAAGTGAACTTAGAGCTGCTACACTATATGTACTGGTAAGATTCTAATTCCTACCTAAAGGTTATTCTAAGAAGAAAACACAAACTTACTCTTAGAAACTAAACCCTAATGATTATCTTAAAACTAATCATATCTTGTCTAATTCATCAAATGGAAATAGTTGTGAGTTAAGCAAAGGTATTTCTATTCCTAATCTAACAAAATCACCCAAGACTATCTACCATTATCTTAAACATCTAATCGCCAAAAATGTCTATCTAAACCATAAAAGAGAGATCATTTTAAAAACCTTTTAATCTAAGTATCAAGCAGTTCTAAATCTAACACAGGGGAAACTAATAAATGTCCTATTTTACCCTACAAGTACTGGAAGCTTCCTTTAATAAGACTATAAGCTAGCTATCCTAACAAAACAGAGTAATTCTAAACTCAAATTATCTTTAAATCATGATCAAACTGGAAACTGGAAAACAAAGAAAATCTAGATTAAGCACTTGGTTCATTCCTCAAATTCTACAATGACAAATAACTCATTCAAAATTCAACGATCTATAAGATAATATCAAACTAAAAATGATCTAATCCAAAAATGGCTAAGCCAGAATTTAATAGAGTAACTTCAAGCTCAAAAACTAACTCACATGCAGATTCTAGAACTAAAAATAAACTAACTATACTATGGAAAAGAGACAACGAATTGAACCTATTGGTGGGCCCAAAAAAGAGGTGCAATCGCCCTAAAATGAAACCAGAGCTACTCAGATTATTCCATGCAAAAATTGTTTCATACTTCACGCTCCATAATTCATAAACAAACTCAAATCATTTTAACAGCAAATAACATAACGCATAGCAAATTGTATTATCAGAAATCGTATCACATAGCATATCATAACCAACGTTTCTTGAGAGTGATCTCAATTCATATAGATCCTCCCAAAGAAGTCTTGAACATAGGTGCATTAATCTAAGTGAATCTTAGATCCGAAAATGACTCATAGTCAGTTAAAACTAATTTCACAGCTTCATGACACACAGTGTCAAGAAGCGTGGATCATAAAGCATTATAATAAAACAGTTCTACAATCTCACTTTGAGTCATCATATTGAGTTATGACTCAATCAATCATATGAATCGGACTGTCAATCCAATCTGGCCATGTCGTGCAAGTCTTTGGCATCTCCACTAAGTGTGAGCCAGTACCTGGTACTGATAAGTCTGTTTCAAGGGAACAAGTACCTAAATCATGTCACGTTAGTATCAATATTAGTTTAAAATATCAAAATACATTAAAAATAACTTGAATCATAGGAATACCTTGAATAGCCCCATTTAGTTGTAAAAGGATGTCAAATGTGTCATGGTAAGGCCAGAAGGAAATGATACTAGATATGAAAATCGGGGTATATCTGACAAGATGTAGGCAAAAATATAGTCAAAACTAGAGACTAGCAAATTTTTCCTTATCCATCAGTAGAAAAAAATATCAAAGTGACCTCTAAGCATATTACTTCTTTCTAGTTGATTCACACCCTTCACTAGTGCAATCATCTTTTGCATCAATTAATTCTTCATACAATCCCCAACATCCATGTCCACATTTGTTTTCAAGAAAATGACATGCCTTGACACCTGACATTGATGACTTTGCTGGAAGATTTCCTCATGTACCTGACCTCTTAATATCTTTTTCAATTTTAACATGTCCACCATGCAAACCTGCTTTTTAAAGAACACGTTCAATTGTCTCAATTGACTTTTTACTTTCATCATGTGGGGTTTTGTTCCATGCAAACAAAATAGATAAATACACCATCTTATCAAAAATTCTCACAAATGCATGAAAATTGCACATGTGCACCCTAATCAATGGTATAGGAAGCACTGCATCTAGATTTGGATCAAGTTGATCATGGTTGGGAGGAAGGTTTTGATGACAGCTCAAAATACCACCATTCCAACTTCGATCTTTTTGTTTTTCTTCATGCAATATAAGAAACTATGTATTGCATTTGCACCATGAGAAATGTTGTACATACACTTGAGAGTTTTAAAATCAGCTCCAAGGTGCCATTTGTTGTGAGTGGGAAATCCCTCTATGGACTAGCACTTAGGGTTTTATCATGCATGCAGAAAATACCTAAAGATTCCTACTTTTTACCGTCATCGCAGACCTAATCCCCATTATTCTTAAGAGAATACGTAGTTAAGAAGATCAAGTGAACATACCTTATTTCTGGCATTTGATATCGATCCCTCTTCACCCTTGGTCGCTCTTTGACTGCAACTCTCCTCCCAAGGCTGACCTGCATTCACAAAAGACAAACAAATAAGTCCACATGCATTTGATCTATAGATTAATGGGTTAGAGATTTAATTAACATGTACACAATAAACAATGAAAACCTCATATGGTGGGACGGGTAAAGTACTTCTTTATTATTAACTTCACTAAAGAAACTTATAATGATGAAGCCGACCACTGCTTCATGAACTTGGTCCTGGGCTCCTCTTCAATTGTCCTCCAACTTCTTTTCTCTATACTTATCTTTGCACAAGGATGGATAAAGGTTGGTACAAGGGGAATGCTCAATTTGGTATAGTCTCTTTACTATGATTTTTCCACCTTTCAAACGGGACCCTTACCCCTTCTTTTATAGGCTAGAAGGAGCTAGGTATTTGGTCAAATGACCGACAATGCATGGCTGAAAGGTTTAGTTAACTTGCCCAAAGTTGTGTGTTTCATCAACAACTTTCCTTTTTCCATGGTTTTGTAGGTACACGCAGGCTGTATTGGAGAAGGTAGCATGTACACACGTGCATCAATGGAGCAGGGCATGTGGGACTTTATAAAGAGGATTTTTAAGAAGAGTTGTTCAGTAGTGTTTGGGAAAAGAAGGAGGTTGAGATGGCCTGATGCCATGTAAGTATATCTGGTTAAATTTAGGGTTATAACAGATGCCCCCTAATGTGTGAGGTCAGAAGAGCATCTGATGGCCAAAATACATTATCAATCTTCACCAACATTCCAAACAAGTGAGCCCAAGGACCAGAAATCGGGAGGTGCCATCTGCAAAATAACAATTGTCTCACCCAGGTGGGCATACCCATGCTTAGGATGAAATAAAAATGTGGATGCCAATCAAATACACTGTAGATACATGTCATATAACTATATAAAGTGTATCCGCGAGCAATACACAACGGATCTACATCTCAAAATAAAAAAGATATACATGTATAGTATCCATCTTCTAGAAGATGATAAGGCCTGATGGTTGGAGATGAGTTCCTCAGAGCTCGAGCAACAACTTCAAAACTCGGGTAGGAGTGTAATATGAGTGTACGACTTAACTACCCAAAGGTCTTCAATGACTCGTCGGTCATCGACTAGAGAATCTTGATCATCATATTGAAATCTTCATTGATTTTGAACAAAGACTTGATTGGACTTTTGGGATGGTTGGGAATGAGGGAAAGAGACAAACTACAGAGGGGCCAACTCAGGCTTGGAAAAACTTACCTTGGACAATAACACAACAAATGATGAGACTCAGGAAGCATGGCATTAACATAAGTTCACGAGGTAGGAGGCAACACAAACTCTCCATATGTTTGTAAGAATAACCAAATGGAGGAGGACACATCTCAATGTAATGGGAACAAGTTCCTAAGGTCATATTAAATCCCAGGACTTGATGAACAATCATAAGGATGTGCTTTATCCAAGGGAGACTCATTGTGTTGCTAATACAAAGAAAATACTTTTCCCTTCCTCTTTTTGGGGTATATATATATATATATATATATATATTGTCTTTTTTAAATAAATTTGGAAAAAGAATGTTATGTTACAAAGGAGGAATGAGTGTCGCAAACATACGAGTTCGAGGTGTAAGGGAAAGACTGATGTTCAAAGCAAGGACACTTGGGAAAAATCCCTCTCGGGGCCAAAGGTTTCAAGATGCAGAGGAAAAGTGTTATAGGGCTTGCGTATAAGGCATGCTTCAGATGGTTTAGTTGAGAGCAACATGGAGTCAACATTAGACCAAAGACGCAGGTATGCAAATGCGGTTAACAAAACACACAATGGTAACGTCCTTCAATGTAAGTTTAATGAGCCTAGAGAAGGTAAGATCGACAGTTTTTCATATTCAGAGAGTCTGAAAAATGTAAAAGGAGACTTCACTGGGGTACCTTTTTCGAAGGTAGTCTAGTTGGTTTGAAAAAGGGTTAAACTAGCACCGACAAGACGTCTATTCAAAACCATTTTAATGACTGTGATAAAGACAAGATCACTCGACCATTTTTTCATTTTTAAGGAGTCTGAAAAAAGATTAACTATGGACTCCATCAGGAGTTTTCTTCTGGACCATTTTAATGAGTGTGAAAGTATAAGGTCACTCGACGATCTTTTCAATTTTAGGGAGTCTGGAAAGAGCTTAACTATGGACTCCGTGGGGGTTCCTTTTTCATAAATTTAGTCCCTCAGGCACGAAAAAGGGTTAAAATTATACCTGAGAATAATATTCTAGAGATCTAAGACCTCTAGAGTATACCTTTGTTCATACAGTTGACCGTTTGGACCGAAAAGGGGTAAACTACCACCGGACAGATGTGACTTCAAATTCCAGTTTAGCGAGCATGAAAGGCCACAAGATCGCTCGACAATGTTTTCTTGTTTAGAGGGTCTAAAAAGGTCTTAAAAGAAGACTCGATATGTTTTAGGGAGTCCCAAGGGTGAGGTCAAGAGTGATAAGAAATCATGCAAATGAGACTCAAACTCATAATCAGCGTAAAGCTAAAAAGGACTCTCAAGCCTATAGTCATTAGTGACAGCATGGACACCATCATGCAACTAGGATCTACCCAGGGCATCCATGTTATGGTAGGCTCTACCACCAAATTATGACACTTCTAAAGTAGTAAAAAGGGTTATGTGTCGCAACTCAGTGGGATCAATCCTATGGAAAAGCGGAAAAGACAACGAGATGCATAAAATTGAGGTGGAATTCTGACTTAAATGCAATGAGTCAAAGAAAATGAATTTTTACCAAAGGACTTTCAAAACAGCCCAACTCTCAAAACAATTTCCAAATACCCAAAGTACCACTTCCCGTAATGATCCAAAGAAAACTCCTAAACCATCTTAAATGATTTTCAGTTTAGAAAAAATGACAAAAGGGTCTGAAAATTGACAAAAAAAAAAGGCTAAAAAACTCTATAAATAGAAGTTGGAAGCTCATTATCACCATTGTTAATTCAGAAATTGACTAAAAGCCAAAACTGCCCCTTTGTGAAAAGAATCGATTCTAGGAGCTTCGGTGGGCAAAACAACCATCTTCTTGGACCAAGTAAGTATAAACTTTCTCCTCCTACAATTTAAATATTTCTTTATGCATTTAGGTTCATTTTTTGGGGGGACGTCGACCCTCAAAAGGTCAGCCCTAAGTCCACATGGGTTTTCCTATGACATCCCACGTGTACACTTGGGTAGAGGAAAAATTGCACGTGTGTACACGCGACTGTCATCATTACAGCCCGCATGGACCCTTTATTTAATGGGAAAAACTTTAAAAAGCAAAGGTTAACCCTCCTGAACTTGGTTTTTTCCAGGATGTATGTTCACTAGAGGGAAAGAGAGCATGAGGATATTAGTGCATTGGTTGGGGAGGACCCCAATGTTGTTGCTTCCTTAATGCGATGTGGGTTGCTAAAATTCTTCCTTTGTCCTTTCATGAGAGCACAACATAGGCTACTGAATTCCTTGGTTGATTATTGGCATCCTGACGCAAACGCCTTTATGCTAGAAGGGAAGTTGTTTGTGCCAACGATCGAGGACATATACTTTCGATTGGCCTCTCTTGGCCAGGGGAACTAGTCAACTTCCGTACGTTTCCCTTGGGACTCACAACATATCGAAGTTGACTGGACTCTATTGTGAGGCGGGTACAGACAGGACAAGCTTGCAAGTGTCGATAAGTAATATTTCAGACTTAGCATTGCAGGTGATAGTGTTGCTTATCGAGCAGATTACAGGGTCTACCACTTTGCATCAGGCTTCCCATGCACAGATGAACTATACAGTTCAGTTCTTAAATGCATAGATTTTTTATTGGAGCACCACATTATTGGACTGTATGAAGAGATAGATGACAGACTCTTGGTTGTGGACTCAGAGGAACTTTGGGTTTGGGAAAATTCTTTCCTCTTTCTTCTTTGAAAGAGTGCCCAGTTTCATCCCTCAAGAGGTGGTATGGGGGCATCAGGCCTCTCTTCCTGCAATATGCAAATGGGTAATCTTGCTGCCATGACAGGGGGGAGGAAGGACCAATGAGTCCTTTGATGACAACTTTTTTTCTTGGTTGTTGCAACAGATCCCATTCATAGAGGATTACCCTTATGCTGGGATTGAATTCTAGAGAGACCCTAAGATACTAGTACCTCCCGATGAGGAGTGAGGAGAGAAGGGTAAGTTTGCATCAATTGTTTTTTTTTTTGTTTTTAAACATATGTAATTTTTATGTTGTTTTTTATATATATCATTTTTTTTATACCAGAGCATTTGATAGATATGTGTTTATTATGTGTAGATGTGGGACCAGTGTGACCAGTGGATTATGCGAAGAACAAGTGATTTCCTTGGCTAGAGGCCGCACCCACCGCCATGGGGGGACCAACAGCAGCAGGAGATCTTCTAGCCAGTGAGGCTAAGAGGGTTCTGAGATGAGTAGAGCGAAATTTTACCTCGCTCACTCGCACAGTCCCCATGGCAGAAATTGAAGATCTGCCACCATCTATGCAGCCTCATGTAGTGGGAGCACCACAGACGAGGGTCTGACTTTTTTGGCATTTGGGAAACGTTGTTGATCATTACAATAGGGCCCACAGGCCCTAACCTTAGTTAGTCTGGTCTTTTCACGTGCTGAGGGCACTACTTGTATATATTTTTTGAGGGCATAAGCCCCTTGAATCGTTACTGGTTGTATTTTTGAGGCACATGTGCCCACCTATGTACTCTGATGATGTTGATATTATATATGGATTTTTATGTCTTTTTATGTCTTATGGATTATTTTTGTCTTTAAAAATGTATTTACATGTGCATGTGTATGTCTTTGTTATATGTGTGTGATATGCCAATCTAAGATTTGATTAGCTAGAGTATCTGTGACATGTTTTAATCTCCTAGGAACATGAAAATATGTAATATAATGAAAACTTCGCTTTAAGAGACATACCCTAAGGAATCGTCGGTGTAAAGTAGGATCATGAACATGGTAGAATCTATTTAACTGAGACACAACCAACTGAGCATTGAAATAGACCTAGATATGAGAGATACCAAATGACAAGGCATCATGAAGCAACTCAATAACTGCGTTGTATTCAGCGACATTGTTTGTGGTGTCACCGAATACAACGCAGTTATTGAGTTGCTTCGTGACGCCTTGTCATTTGGTATCTCTCATCTTCGGGTATAAACATATACCTCCTGAAGATAATAACTGGCCCTCAGGTGTAAAAATTACCCAATTTGAGGAGGCAATCCTTTGAGTGTGCCAGTTGGCATCGTCTGTGTACCCAACAAACTCCTCTAATTCACTTGACATCTGCTACAGTGAAAAAAGATAACATAAAAAACAACATGTCCATAAAACCAAAAGAAACCAGAAAGTAATAGTACAAAGACTATACATATGTTACAAAAAGTTACCCAAGGTGACCTATGTATGAGTAATACTTCTTGAGGTAGAGCCCATTTCTAGGCTCTGCCAAAGCATTTCCCTCAAAGTCTACCAGACGATACATGCCCTTTTTTAGAATCTCTTGTATGATGAAAGGTCCGAACCACATGGGTTTGAATTTGCCTGCCCCCAGGGAATCCTTATCCTGGTCATAGACCAGGACAAGGTTGCCTTCAGAGAAAATCTGAGGACGAATGGACCAATCATACTGACACTTGAATTTTTATTTATGAGCCTTGTTGGCTAGGGCCGCATCACAACGCTGCTCATTGAGCCACTCAAGGTATAATAACTGATCTTCAAGTGGAGAAGTGTCCGACAGTAACTGTACTGCCAACTTTAGGGACAGGATCTGACATTCTATAGGAAATACTTCTTCCATTCCGTAAATGAGTTGAAAAGGTGAGAAACCAGTTTCAATCTTAACAGAGGTTCGGTAAGACCATAATGCCAAGTATAACATCAAATGCCAATTTGACTTGGCTGAATTGATCGCTAGCTGTAGGATGGTCTTAAGAGATTTATTTACAAATTCCACTTGACCATTCTCTTAGGGGTAGTAGGGTGACGAATGTTCTTTCCGTAACCCAAGAATTGATGTTAATTTGATCATCATTTGGTTCTAAAAGTGACTTCCATGGTCAGTGACAATCTCTCTCGGGGCGCCGAACCTTGCGATTGTCTGGTTGAACAAATAGAGAGTTACAGTCTCTCCATCATATTTAAACATTGGCATAGCTTCAACCCACTTCGTGAAGTAGTCTACGGATACAATGATATAATAGTGCCCCCTTGCTGAAGGAGGGTTGCATGTAGTGTAATCAATTCCCCACTTGGTGAAGGGACCAACTGTGATGACAGGAAACATGGGAGCGGGATGTGCCCTCATCTTCTGAGAGAAGATTTGACATGGGTGGCACTTCTTGACTGATTCGATACAATCTTTGATTAGTGTCAGCCAGAAGTAACCGACTCGTAAAATCTTTTGGGTTTTTTCCAACCCAGACAAATGACCGCCACATGCTCCAATATGGCAATCGTTAAGCACGATTTATTCTTCTTCATGACTGAGGCATTGACGAAGAAGGCAATCTACACCTCGATGATAGAGAGTGTCCTCAAGGATGAGATAATGCTTGGCCTGATGATGTATACGGCAACATTCATCATGATAAAAAGATGTGGGGCACTTCAAAGTCTAAAGATAGACAAGAATTTCTCCATACTAGGGGTCTGAATATGCTATCAGGAACATATCTCCTCGAATAGGCGATTCTTCAGGCATAACATCACTTGACTCGACCAGAAGTTTCGAGATAAGTTCTACGTAGACCAATGACTTTTTGGATTTCGTCGAAACAAAATCTAAGTCAAATTCCTGGAGGACAACTATCCATCTACTGATCTTTCCGTCGATTACCCGTCGTGTCAACACGTATTGAAATGGATTCACAATGACAATGATGGTGGTCTTGCGAAACAAAACATAATGACGGAACCATTGGACAACATGGATTGTTGCCAACACAAGTTTTTCGATATGAGAATAATTGAGTTTCGATCCGACGAGGCCTTGGCTCAGGTAATAGATCACATATTCTGAGAGAAAATCATCTTCCTGAACTAAGACCATGCCAATGGTTGACTCTATTGCAGCCAAGTATAATAAGAAATGTTTGTTATAATTGGGTGGCCGAAGCAGAGGGGCAGTTGTGAGGGCATGTTTCAATGCTTCGAAGGAGCGTTGAGCAGCATTGTCCCAATGAAAAGGAAAGTTTTTTTTTAGTAAGCGCATAAAGCCCTTTGTGATCTCGGCATAGTTGTCGATGAAACGCCTCAAAAAATTCTCCTTTCCTTGTAGAATTTAAAGTTGAAGGATTGTGCGTGGGGGAGGCAATTGAACTATTTCCTCAACCTTGAGAGGATCGACCATGATCCCTATTGTTGACACTATGAAACCTAACAAACTACCTGATGTTACACAAAAGTTGCACTTGTTTGGATTCAAGTTAATTTAGAACTAGTGAAATCGCTTAAAGATAAGTCGGAGGTGTGTGGGATGATCTGTTCTCTTGCAAGATCGTGATGATAAATCATATAAATAGACTTCGACTATATTCTTGAGATCATGGAAAGAAAAAGACATGGCCCATTGGAAGGTAGCTCCAACATTTTTTATACCAAAAGGCATCGTACAATAGGAAAATGTACCCCATGGACAGATGAAAGTTGTTTTGTGTTGGTCCTTGCGTTTGATCTGTATCTGATTATATCTCGAAAAACCATCCATGAAAGAAAAGTCCTCACAACCAGTGCATTCAACTATCTGGTCAATGAATGGTGTGGGGAAATCATCTTTTGGACAGGATTTATTCAAATAACGGAAGTCCGTACATACGTGAATCATGCCATGTTTCTTGTTGGTTGGCACAACATTTGACACCCATTGGGTCAAATGGACAGGATAGATAAAACCTTCTTTGAGCAGTTTCTCTACTTCCACCTTAATAGTTGTTTCTTTCCTGGGATTAACTAGATGAAGCTTCTTTCGAACTAGCTTAGCATCCAGATAATTTGTGATCTCATGTTCGACTATTTTTGGATCAATGCCTGGATTTTTCTTGTAAGACCAAGAAAAACGTTGCAGAATTCTTTAAATAAGTCTCTTTAAATTTGAGTCTCTTCGAGGGAACAGTCAGCTCCGACAAAAACATTCTCCACGATGCCAGGGGTTCTAGAGATATTAATCGGTATAGTTTCAACGATAGTTTCCATATCACCCTCTGCATAAACCTCATGTGTATCCAAGGGATTGATAGGATAAGACCTATCTCCTGTCATAGTCAAGGTGAATTCCCGTGCTTTGATTCTACTTAACTCTGGGAGGAAGTATGATCTGTGATGGAGATCATCCCAGGGTTTGTCTGGACTAGTCATTTCTTCAATGATTTCTTCGTTTGAGGGCAAGACTAAGTCTAACTAATCGGTACCAGTGAGGGAACCTTGAGCCCAAATAGGCTCTAGGGTCAGATCTAACTCTTGTGCTAGAGTCGGATCGATGTCTGGTGAAGCTTGTTGGAATAAAGAGTACACTGCTTATGTCGTAGACAAGGGCATGGACATACCATGGTTCTCTGTCCCTTCCATCGTGGTTGATGGGGAAGGAAGAATCCACAGATCATTGAAGTAAGTCATGCGGAACGATGAAAATTGGAAAATCTCAACCTTATGGTGGTCTGATATGAACTTTACATCACCTTGAGGAGGCAGGTAATTGAAAGTACCCATCAAATATGGGCACAAACCAACCCCTACATTGACGATGCCCGATTGAGGATTGTCAATCATCAGGACCACGGATGCTCCCAATGAAGGGTGAGGTATAGAGAAGGACAATTCATCAATGGTCACGATCAGGCCCTCGTGTGGAAACAACAAGACCCAAAAAACTATAGCAACCACTGCTTGCATGGAATAGGTCCAACACCTACCTAACAAGATATTGCAGTCGAGGGATGCGTCGACTACTTCTACCTCAGCGCACACGGTCTTCCCTCCTAACTATACAGGGAAAGAAGGGATGATGCCATGTGGTCGAAACGAATGAATGTCAAAAGCGGTAAGAAGAGTAGGTGATGGAGACAAAACGGGTTGGCCAATGGCCTTCCAACATGCCAACGACATGACGCATGTCGAGGTGCCCTCATCAACCACCGTGCGGAAA
Organism: Picea mariana; assembly: GCA_032191745.1. Taxonomy (NCBI): domain Eukaryota; kingdom Viridiplantae; phylum Streptophyta; class Pinopsida; order Pinales; family Pinaceae; genus Picea; species Picea mariana. The sequence continues at coordinate 285,313 of JASDQU010739838.1, forward strand.
ATGTTCCGAGTAAACGTTTTTGTGGGGTAAGCCACTACTATCTAAAATGCTACGTGGTAAGGGAGAGGAGGTTTTAAATCAATTGTATCTAGGATGATTGTACCCGGATTACAAGTCTCGACAAATCCTAAAGCGGCTAACAAATCTTTCCTCTAGGAAGGGCAACTCTAGAGGACCTCCAAAGTGGACATCACACAAGGGGTTTGAGACAAATCCTCCACCATAGAATAATTCTGGGAGGCCCTTGTGTTTGGGTTGTGTGAAGCTTTCTTGAACGCACCTTTTGGGATGCATGTCATTTTTTCTCCCAAAGTATTCTTGATATGGAGAGGAAGAGATGGGATTTCAGCTTCTTTTCCTTTCTCAGAGGTGCTTGACTTACTGTAGTCATGTGCTCTAGTTGATATAAAAGCATCACCTTTCATCATATACACATTTGTAGATGCAATATTGTTTGATGATGAAGAGGGTCCTTAATTACCCCCTTCCATGCTTGTAGAGGCTTGGGTTAGGTTTTTCCCATGTTGGAAAGGATTCATTAACACAACAGTCTCTTGTTGTGACACAAACTTTTGGGCCTCTGCAAGCCGAGGGAACTGGTGGGTCAGGTGGTCTTCCATGCACAGGTTACACGGATACTTCGACTTCTGTTTCTCAATGTTTCCCTTGCCAACATTATTAGTGGGTTTCTTATCCCCATTACCCTTCTTATGTTGTTTTTTCTTTCCATCAGGTTGCTGGGTGGCCTTCGGATTTGTTGATTACACACTATGTACATCCGACGTTTGGGTAGGGGGAGCAGTCGAAACAGTAGTTTGGTTGGCCGTTGTGTGTTTTATAGACAATTGATGCAATTGTTTTGTCAGTTGTTTAGTGGTCTTGGTCTGTGCCGAACCTACAATACCATCGGCATGTGGTCCAGCCCTTTGTCTGGTTTTATCAAGTATGGATCATGGTGCATCTGGAAAAATCTTGTACAGTAAACCAAATTGAGAATAAATGATCTCAAGATGTTGAGATCTCATGATGGCATCTTCTTCGAAAAACACTCCTGACGTTGCGACGTCTTTGGATAGCTGGGGGACCAAAGACTTAAGGAACCACTAAAGAAGGAATGCTGGTGGGACTAGTACCTTAATCAAACTCTTCCAGCATCTCCATTCTCAGATGTGATCAGAGATATGGTTTGCTTTTGTCTATTCAAAATTGGCCAACAATTCTGTGCTGGCATCGTATTTCACGGATAATTGGAAATGGTTTATGAATGCCATTGCCAATTCACCAAAGGAAGAATATCTCGAGTGGTCGAGCTCGATGTACCATTTCGCAACACTCCCAATGAGAGTGTGTTGAAACAATCACAATTGTACAGAGTCGTATTTTAATCAATTAGATGAGCACCAAAGATGGAAGGTGATCACATGATCCTTTGGATCTTCGTTATGCTTGGCTTCTCACTTTGGTATGTCTGAAGGAAATTTTGTCGATGTAGGGGGCCAACGTGGATCATGACAGATGGGGTCATTCAATAACCTTGTCAAATCTGGCAAATGTAAGGTTGCCAAGAAAGGTAGTTTTGGTTGTTGTTGATGATAACCATGGAAAAAGGGGCTTGGAGTTTGACTGGCACCAGGTTGCCAGAAAAATTTGGGTTGTTGGTCAGGGTTCTGGTAAAAACTATGGCCATGACCAGTGTACGGATTTTGCATTTGAGGAGACATCATCGACTGATTCCCAAAATAGGACGTAGATGGTTGGGCATGCATTACATTAGGAGGACTTTGGGAAGGGTTGCCCCATGCCGATCCCATGGGCATATGTATTGCACCTTGCTTGGGGTTCCATTGGTTGTAGAAATAATTGGCCCAGATCAACATTCCTGATGAGGGAACTAATCCTTGCCAAGAATTCCAAGGTCCTGATGCGTAAGACGTTCTTGGGTTTCCCCCTGTGTAGGAATAGTACCCTGCATAGGATTAGGCTGGACATAATAAGGGTTTCCCCCGGTCAGGAAAGTGGATGATGAAAAATAATTATTACCAAACACATCGAACAAAGAAAATGGTGTCGAACCCACCGGCATACAATGATAAGGTGGTCATTGAATCCCTACTCCAATGAACTATGGTGTGTGTTTGGCCCGGTGGATTAGTGGTGAGTACCACTGAGTGAAGGGGATGAAGGAGGTATATGACCTCCCCCATAAGGGAAAGTGTTAAAGGGAGTTGAAGTGCCCCCCACGGGTCCTTGCATAGGAGCGTTAGAGCTCCATGCCCCCAGACCTAAAGTCTATAAAGTGGAGTAGGATAGTTCAGGGCTTGTACCTGTGCTAGGCATCCTGTATGAGAACAGAGGGTCTATCTCACTCTGTTTGAAAGGAGCAGTGGTCGTTACCAGAGATGGGGTTGGACCACTGCTTGAGGTAGAGGCAGTCGAGAGCATGGTGGCTCAGACTGACGACGGTGGGGTAAGAGGTGGAACACCCCCTGTGACAACAACCGTGGCAGGAATATTAGGATTCCCAGAAGAAGAGACAGGATTTTCTTCCATTACTGCCCTCTTTAAAGGTGTCAAAAGGTCCTTTAATAGAGGTTGGTCAGGTGTGGTTTCCTATGACCTGGTCACTTCAAGAGACCCTTGTTGGTCTAGCTTTCTCCTTAGCGGTAGCAGGGGTGGCTCTAGTGTAACCGGTGGCAGGCCAAGAAGCCTTCGTGACTGACAGATCTCATGATCCTCCAATGTGTTAGAAGATCAAAGACAGACTAGGGCTTTCTATTCGTTCAAAAACAACACACACTAGAAAAACGTCCCTACAAGATAAAACAAGCAAACACAAAACTAGTTGGAAGAACAATTACAACAACCAACACTAGAGCAACTTATCGGTGCAAGTGCAACTTGAACATGGAAGCACCCTCTGGGCATACTCTACAAAGTGTGGCCTGATGTCTATCCTAGGTACCATGGTATACCCCCGTAGTCACCTATGTATGTCTCTAAAAAAGATAGAAAACTAAGTTTCTAGCACGCGAACAGTCACGAAGCGGGTACAATCGACAGTCGGGTAGACCACAATGAGAAGGGTATCGAGCCCGAAACCTGTTAAGGGTATCGAAATAAAGTGGTATGGAAGAAAACTGAGGACCTCAAATGGATTCAATATCCATGAAGCTCTGTGGCAAATGCAATCGACGAAATCCCAAGACAAGCCTTCTATATTTGTTCTCCACTATGATTGGTTTGGCTTTGGAGGGGTTATTTCCACTACCTTTTCGCATGCGACCTCATGTTTAGCCCCTGTGTTAGAGGGGGGTCCTGGATAACTTTCATGATACTAGACTTTTTAACACTCCCTAGCTCAGACTCCAATGTTTGATTTAATGGCCTTGAAGAGTTTCCTCTCCAACCTAATTCAAGGCCCTAACCCTAAACTAGTTGTTTGACCTTACAAACATAAAAAGTCTAATTACTTTTAGATTTAGAGTTAATTTTTATGGCTTGTCTTAATTCAAAGGTTATGACAGTGAAACTAGTGATGTTTTGAGAGACGAAAAGAAATATAAATAGAAAGCTGGAAACAAAAAACTTCTTGGCAACTTCAGATTTTCTCTTTTAAATTCTTTAACCAACTTTTCAAAATAAAATTTTCTAAGATCTTTGAACAAAAAACTCAAAATAGGATTTCACTCAACTACGAGCTACTTATCATCTAAGTAAACCATCAAGAACTTATGAAAGCAAAGACTTTTCCTGGTTACTAATGTAAACCGACAACTATTTAACCAAACAAATAAATAAAAGATTTTTTTTTATTTGAATGCTCACAAAGAAAAAGGAAAAATATCAACAAGTAAAGACCACAAAAAATTATGGCCTAAGCATAGATCGTAAAGAGTCACTCTAAAAATAACACAAAAGCAGATTAAAAATGACTCTCACACTTGTCGAAAATCCCTATGAAAGGAAAAATTTGAGGAAACTTCTTAATGAAAAAGGAAGCTATTGGTGTGATCAAACCTAAGCTATTGATTGCTATGACAGAGACCAAAAAACCTGAGAGGGATAAAATTTTGACAAATAAAAGGATGATTGTCTCTCCTTAAAAAAAAAAATTCTCAACAGGCATGCTACTGACAGTTCAACAGCCAGCGTGTGCACGCGAGCTGAGTAAAGTCAAGGTGCATGTACACGCGTGCAGAACTTATGTAGGCCGCGTGTACTTCTGAAACTCTCAAAAATGAAAAGACAAACAATTGAGCACTGGCAGAGACTACTGGTATTAAGGAACAAAATCTCTTGAAGACTCAGAAACTCACTTTGACAGAAAAAAGAAAACAATTCAAAGAAAATTTCATAGAACAAACCAATTTGAGGTGGAACCTAAGCTATAAACTGCAAACAACAAAGACTAGAATGAGTTCCAGAAAACCCCTGAGAAGGATTAATTCTGATAGGGGAGAGGATGACTGCCTCCCTAAAAGAAATTTTTTGAAATCATACATGTGACTGACACTTCCTCAGCTAGCATGTACACGCGGGATATGTGAAGGTAGGGCGTGGGTACACGCGTGCAGACCTTATACAGGCCGCGTGTACCTCTATGGGTCCCATAAAAAAAATGCGGTCAAGCAAAGAAACAGAGATAACTGGTATGGAAGACTAGAATATATGTTAGCTCAGACTTTTGCAGAAACTTTAAAAATAAGGAATGAAACCAGTTTTTAAAAATACCTAAGAAAAAATATTCCCAGAAACACTAGAGATCCCTAGTGTGGTCACAAATTTTTTTGTGAGTGGGAAATCCATCTACGGACTAGCACTTAGGGTTTTATCATGCATGCAGAAAAGACCTAAAGATTCCTACTTTTTACCGTCATCCCAGACCTAATCCCCATTATTCTTAAGCAAATACGTAGTTAAGAAGATCAAGTGAACATACCTTATTTCTGGTATTCGATATCGATCCCTCTTCATTCTTGGGCACTCTTTGACTGCAACTCTCCTCCCAAGGCTGACCTGCATTCACAAAAGACAAAAAAAGAACTCCACATGCATTTTATCTATAGATTAATCGGTTAGATATTTAATCAACATGTATGCAATAAACAATGAAAACCTCATATGGTGGGATGGGAAAAGTACTTATTTATTATTAACTTCACTAAAGCAACTTACAATGATGAAGCCAGTCACTGCTCCATGAACCTGGTCCTGGGATCCTCTTCAACTGTCCTCCAACTGCTTTTCTCTATACTTCTCTTTGCACAAGGATGGCTAAAGGTTGGGACAAGGGGAATGCTCAATTGGGTATAGTCTCTTTACTATGATTTTTCCTCCTTTCAAATGGGACCCTTACCCCTTCATTTATAGGCTAGAAGGAGCTAGGTATTTGGTTGAATGATCGTCCATGCATGGCCAAAAGGTTTAGTTAACTTGCCCAAAGCTGTGTGTTTCGTCAACAACTTTCCTTTTGTTGTGCTTTTGTAGGTACACGCGGGCTGTATTCGAGAATCTAGCATGTACATGCGTGCAGTAATGGAGCAGGGCACATGAGACTTTATAAAGAGGGTTTTTAAGAAGAGTTGTTCAATAGTGTTTGGGCAAAGAAGGAGTCTGAGATGTCCTGATGCCAGGTAAGTATATCTGGTGCAATTTAGGGTTATAACACCATTCCACAAAATATGAAACATATCCTTCCTCATATAACTTTTCCCCTACATCATTTGAATACATAATTGATGGTAAGGATGCTTTGCTAAAAAAAAATTTCAAGGACTCATGGGACTCCTTGTTGACACGAAAAATTCCCAACCAAGAAAGGTGATCTTCAGATTGAACTTGAAAATATTTATCACTTTCCTTATCAAGGTTTGGATCTAATGCATGATTCATGAATGTGATTGAAACTCTTTCATATTTTTCATTTTTGATTAACTCCATCTCATCAAATTTTAGGACAACAACCAATTTCCTACATGCCCCCTCAATAGAGCTGTCATAGTACCTCACCATAAGGTGTAATACCCGCTCTAGGTCATACCACAAGTTATTTTTTCTCATTAATGGAATAATTTCACTTGATTCTTTCTTTTTATTCTTACTTCCAACTTCATGCACTGCTTCCAATTGATATGCATCTCCCAAATAATCAACAATTTTTGTGTTTCGTAGTCCACGCTCTTTTTTCACATGAAAAGGGCGAGGAACCAAAATCTTCTTAATTCCGACATTCAACATTCCCTCTCTTAGAATTTTAAAAAGACTTGCATATGCTTCCCTGCTGATCCATCTATCATAAAAAAATCCTTGAACATCCTTTACATCAATTTTTAAGTTTCCAATGAATTGGTTAACTACTTCTTTCCTCAAAGCATCAAATTCTGGTTGTTTGAGCATTGATTTAATCTCACTTTTCTTCAACACAGTTTTGCACAAATCCACAATATCAGTAAAACTTGGATCTAATATGGACTTCACCCCAAACACACTTTTTTTAAAGGCACCTCCCCTCTTTAACATACATGATAATGGCTTCAACTCTTCTGATCCATTCCTCAACCCCACTGGAGTTTCCTTTAAGGAAGAAAGTCTCTTTTGGATATGATAGATATCATTTTTCAACATTTCAATTTCTTTTGTTGAGCTAGATTTTACTTGAAGAAGTTCATCCACATATATTTGATTCAACATTTCTATTATTTGGTTCAATCTTATGATTTCATGATACTGAACCATATTTGAGTGATGGAGATGATTTAATTTGACACTAAGATCTTGGATTTTTTGTTCAAGGGAAATCCGGTTACCATCCAAATTTTTACAGTATCCTAGAAGACCATTGTTTCCATGGCATACAAACTGGAATAGTCATGTTATTGTTTTGAAATTTGGATGAGATTTGGACACAGGGTCAACTAGATAAAGTTCTCCTTTTACCCAAAGATCTAAATTTTTAGCTCCAAATTCCCTTAATGCACTGTAGTCAATGTTAGGAACCAATTTCTGATTTTTTTTATGGATTGGTGCCATATCCTGACTTAAATTTATGCATGTAACATGGTGATAGTTTCTTACACCATTTGCATCTATTGAAGAGTCCTACAAACAACTAATATTATGAAAATCAAAACATACTAGAAAATCCCACAATGAGAAAATCAACTTGCAGAAGAAATAATTTCGGAGATCTTCTAGGGAAAAGTCAACTTTTCAAATATTGAGGCATACCTCAAAGCTATCAGGCATCTTGTAGAATATTGTAAATTCATCTAAGCTTGTATGTTTTCTTCTGAATAAAATATAGATTAAAAACCAGTGATTAGAATATAAGAAACCAATCTTATAATAATAGACAATCTAAATGAATAAATGACATGTATCCCACTTAGGTTTATTCTCCCTCTAATATGAGCATTTTCTAATTAGTTAGATATATTTATTCACAACAATCAATAGACTTCTAATTTTTTGTCATTAGAACAAAAATATAATCACCAACAAAAGTAATAGATGGATTTGTTAATGAAGCATAGAGTATGAAAGGTTCCCTTTCACATTTTTCTTCTACATTGTGAACCCAATCCCTTAATCTCCTTACACCTACTTGAGAAATATATAAAGTATGTCACCACGGTGTTTGTGAACTCCAACACTAAAACTGCCATTTTTGGCAAATTTAGGGGATATCCAAAAAAGGAATATAGTTGTTTATTGTAGAAAAACAACTCAGTGTGCTAAATTTAAAATTTAATCTTATCAGAATTTGGTAGGGAACCAACTTTTAACACATCTGGTAGGGGATGAACACATCCTTTAATTTTATTAACTGGAATAGGATGCTAACTTGTTTAGTCCCTTATGTTGATATGTTCATACCGGATTACAACCTTTAGCTATGAGGACAATGGAAGATTTCACAGTTCCTCATAGGTCATTGGACACACATGTTCTTGAACCAGCTAACAAGAAGGGATCTCTCAAAAATAATGGACTAGTCAGTGCTCAGAATCCATCTAATGTTAAATCTAGCCGAAATAAGAAAATCAAAGAAGCTCCATTGACATCACTAGAATGTGGTGCTGAAAATCTTTCCATTTCCAAAAGACCCCAAAAACCAACTAAAGCACTACCTATTTAAGACAGGCATGCAATTTATAAATTCTTTGGGAAGAAACTATTTTCCTCATAAGATACTTGTACCTCACCTGAAATGGTAAGACTACATGCAAACATATTTATATATTTATCTAACACAACTTTAATTTGTTTTGACTGAAATGTGATGCTAGCTGTTTTATTCTCTTGTGTTGATATGTTCAGACTGGAATACAGCCTTTAGCTATGAGGTTGATGCCACCTTTGATGGTGCCTCAGGGTTTATTGGTCACACCTGTTATCAAGCCAACCATCATGAAGAGGCAAAATAATGGGCTAGTCAGTGCCTAAAAGCCATCTAAAGTTAAATAAATCCAAAGGAAGAAAACCAAAGACAACCCACAAAAGCCCATATCACTTATAGAGGAAAGGGGTGTGGGATTTTTTTGGGATCCAAGTGTCAAGAAGAACGCTCAAAGAAGGACCAGCAAGCAAACTCATTATCGTGTTCTTTGAGCTGGAAACAACTTCAGTTCTGATGAATTGAAGACTTTGATCAACAATTTGTACTATACATTTGCAAGATGCACAAAGCCAGTATCTTTGGCTCAACCAGTGTATTATGCATATCTTGCAGTGAATTGAGGGCGACTTTACCTTAAAATATTATCATTTACTGTCGCTGAGACTGCATCCACTTCTTTCTCATCATTGTCCTTGTCTCATCTGAATTTTCCTAAACTTCACGATGGAGTCAAGAACACCATGTTCTTTTGCTGATTAAGGTTTTGGTATTTCACCGAAAATGATTTATTTGAAATGGGTCTCTTCATGCCAAGGATAGCTCGACAATGGATATTTTGATTGGTATTGCTAAAAATAGATGGGAAATCTCCTCTTGTTGTTTGAGCAGAAAATGCAGTGCATTATCCTCATTCACCATACTCATCGAAATTTTTTTTTTTGAGAGTTGAAAGGATGTTCCATTAACACTCTCAATACAAGTTGGGCATGATGTTGCATTTCATATTACTCAGGACCTTTTTGATGGGGTGCCTGCAAACCCTATGGAGATAACATGGATAGCATAGCCAAAAGACACTTGACAAGGTCTTTTCTCAATCATATTATAAAAAGAAGGTGGATTCATATCTAGCATCTGGTCTTGAGAAAGAATTTCCTGGTTTGGCTATTTCAAGCCTACAATAAGTTCTCCTTCCTCGACAGGAAGATCAATTAATAAAATTCAAAGAAGAGAATCTTTCCAAGGGATTCTATGTTACTTATATGGCTTCTGCAGGAAGTAAATGGGGTATTGTTATGTCTTGAAATGCAGGGTTTAAAAATTAGGTTGAGAAGACATTAAGTGCACGAGATGAATATTCAGGATGCCCATGTGAATTCTAATACATTCCATTTGTTAGTTCATATGGGACTAAAAGAAGACAAAGATGAAACTTGTGGACATACAGAGATGGGAGTTTTCTTATCATAAGTTCAGGAAGGTTTCCCAACTGTTATGAAGTCAGATCCTAAGAACAAGAGAAGAAGCACGTTCCATTTTGCAAACCATGTTGAGTGTATTGTATAAATGGCATCCACTAATGAATGCTATGAGGTTGCATCCCATTTTGCTGAAGATTGGGTTCAGGTATCCTCTGAAATATCGGTGAAGAAGAGGCAAAGATGTCAGTATCCCCTACAATGGGTTTTATAAGGGCGTTCAAGTATGGAAACTTCATCATGATAGAAGTACACTGTATCCTCTTCTGCAAATTCTTTTTACAATGATGGAAGTTTGGGCAGGTTAAAGTCAAAAGCAAGGATTTGATGACAAATTGAATATTTTCAGACAACTTTCGAGAGTTTAGAGACAAGTGGCAGAGGATAAAACCAGGTTCGAAGTCTTCTTTTCTAGAAGTTGAAGATCATTGCAACTTTCAAGTGACAGTCTTAGCAGTTGTTGGGAATTTATGGCATTTAGTTTTTAGCAACTAGATCCCAAATTTCCAGGCATGAAATCAGCAGGCAGTTCTAGATTTCAAGGAGTGGTCAGCAATGATTGAGTATGAATAGAAAATGGATTACATGTGGCAGTTATTTCCAACTAATTTTAGCATTCAAGAATGCTCTTCAGCATGTTCCATATTTATTGCTTTTATTTTTAGTATGTAGAATGAAATTTGTTTCCTAGAACTTAGAGATAGTTATCCACCCATTGTTATATATTTGTTAAATTGTAATAGGAAATGAGAGTAGTCTCTCTAGACTGTAGTTTTGAGAAATAGAGAGGACATACCCGAGAGGTCTTTTGTATAAGTTTCATGAAATATCAATGAAGCATCAGGGTGATTGAAGTCTCTTTCTAAAAGACATGTACTACTTTCTATGCAAAGATATGGAAAGCCCAATTTAGTCCTTGGTTAGTATGTAAATTTTCTACAGTTAGTTCACAGTCTTGTTCATTCATGAATGCATTGGAATTGCTATATTGTATAGGGAAAATACTTGTTATGCTGAGAAGACTCTCATAAGTTTTTTATGAGAGTTTTTACCATTACTGTATTCATTTTGTGTTTAATCAATTTGGAAAGGGATTTTCTGAGTTGGGTTAGTTCTTCAGTTGAAAGTGTCATCCCAAGGCCCATCTTGTCTGAAGGATGAAACAATCAACCCTTCTCTATATCTTCCATTCACAACCTCATCTTTGAAACAATTAAAAAAATGATATCCAATGATTCTATTGTCTCCATTTTCTACCCATAGACTGTTAGTTCGGGGTTATAGTTTTGTATGGATTCCATGACCAATGGCTTCACTGCTTCTTGATCAACTTTACCACTCTCTTAGTTTCTTAAAACCCAAGTAGCCCAAATAAAATCCTATCATTTTAAGATGTGCTATGTAATATACCAGATATAAAATGTATGCAGAAAAAAAATAAAATGCTAGTAATGGCAGAACAACAACAATATAACCAGAACATTCACCACAATAACACTAAAATGATATAAGAATAACAGCAGAAATAGAACTTTGAATCTGAAAGCAATGATCATGGGTCAAGGGGGAAACCTCCAGTTGATCAGAGCTCTATTACAATAATATCCAAGCTAGGGTTCTCATACCCTCGACTCAT
>JASDQU010739838.1:320314-335003 GCA_032191745.1 Picea mariana
TTCCTTCTTTGTTGTCTCTCTATGATATGATCATCGAAATTCATTCCTCCTTCACCCTATCCTTTCTTTTGAAATATTTAGTTATGACCTGACCCTAATCTCCAAAGTGATTGAGAATTGAGATTAAATCTCACCTCACTTGATATCAATGAATAAGATTTAATTCATCAATTTCAATAACTTTAGCATTTCATTAAATAAAAATCGACTAATTAATAAAACCACTTTACTTTAATAATTCCTATAATTAAAGTAAACTACTAGGGTAGAATCCTTTGGATGACTTCCACACGTATATATACTTAGACTTGTGTGGAAGTATATTTACGATGATACAAAAATAAACACTCCCTCTTACCAAGGAAGATACTTCTAGAAGAGCCACCTGGAACCATAATTCCCTCCAATCCTTGCATAATATCCTGCACATCATTATGCCCCTTGGCATCGCTCCAAACCTTCTATTTTGTTCCTTATTAAAAAATGGAAGACTTGGAATCAATGATGCTACTCACTAGTGCCATGAAGTTTGGAAACTTATTCAGAGGCCTTCTCCCCATTAATATGCTCCTAGGAGCCTCAACTTCCTCCTAAGCATCCCTCAATGCTAGTTCATACCAACTAGGTATTTTGACAGAACTGGAAGGGTATAACTCTTCCTCTTAACTTGAAGGTGGACTCGCTAAACTAGAAGTCTTTGAACTCTATTGCCCCTTTATATCCGTCTTCTCCTTTTCCTACCACTAGCATAGATCCATTCACATATGAATGGATAAGATCCAAGATCCCCTTGGACTCACGAATAGGATTTCCCTGCAACTTGTATAAGTTTCCCTCTCTAACACTAATCCTCATTGTCATGTCAGGGCTAGCTCCCTCTAGACATATCAATACTTTACTTTTCTCTAACATGATAGAAAAACCCCTATCCTCCAAAACTAATACTAAGAGAAAAATATTCTTTCATTTTACGTAAACCACATCCTAGGCCTCTAACAAACCTCCCGACTCAAGCAAAAACTAGATAGTTCCCTCCCCCTTCACTACATACTTGGCATCATCACCAAGCTCCACATTGGTCCTTGATTCCTTATTCATCATATTTTTGAAAATATCCCATTTTTTTGTCATATGATCCAATGCACTACTATCTAATTACCAAGCATGCCTTATGTTGGTTCTAGTACATAGGCAGGAAATTAGTGAGAAATATTTCTCAAACTTTGTTTCAAACTCATTTACATATGTCTTTGTTGTTGTTTTTCTTTTCATACTCTCTTTCCCCTTATTCTTCTTCAGACATCGTGATGCATACATACCATATTTTTGGCATGTGAAATGATTGATTTTACTCAAGTCCTTCCCTGGCTGTGAGGTTTACCCCTTATTGTTACCCTTAGAACCTTTTCATTTTCTCTTCTTGCCCTGACTAACTAGAGACAAGTTCTCCTATCTATTTTCATCTTCCTACTTGTTGGCTTCGTACTCCTCTTGAGTTTCTTCCTGGATGCAATCATCCCAAAGCCTCTACAAATTGGAAGTTTCTCTCAGGTGCGGACTCCCTTGAAAAATGGTTCCCAACACTTTGGGAAACCATTCAATGCCACATTTACAAGTTCTACATCTTCCACTTTCTCCCCAATAGATGAAATATGATCACGTACTTGAGTGATACTCATGAAGTACATGGTAACAATGTTAGATCTAGACACATGCACTAATGTGAGTTTGTTTCTTAAGATTATATTCCTATTCAAGTTATCTCTCTAGAATAAACTTACCAGGGAATAAAAAATTTCCTTTCCAAATGTTCTTCTCAAATAATTGAGGAATCAAATGATCCTCGATTGCATCCGGTATTATCCATTGTTATTTAATCTCCTTCTTCTCATGAGCTTCCAAAGCTAGAAAATCTATTAGTGGAGGAACTACTTTGTCAACAATCTCCCAAAGATCATATTCCTTCAAAAATAAAGTAGATCTTTCTTTCCAAGATAGGAATTTGGATGCTCCATTCTATATGTGTTCAAATCTTAGACGTATTTTTGTCATTCTTTATATTTGATAATTTATTGAAGAAATAACCTACTGCTGAAAACTTCCCCTATATGGACTTGTACACTCATTTATTCACTGTATCCTGCATATGTACACACTTTCCTGCAATGTATTTTGTGTACACACACACCCTTACTGACCTGATACACACATACATCTATGTATGATTGTAAAACCAAATTCTACTTCTATATGTTTGTTTCCTTGAAATTTGTCCTTTGATTTATAACTATTGATTTGTAGATCTATAGAGTGTTGAAATTTTTCTTATACTGAGTGGGGGGTGAATTAGTATAATATATTTTTTATTTTATTTAACCATTCATAAATCATTCATTATTTGAAAAACAATAATCACATACAAAATCAAACCACAATGCATAGATTTTAACATGGAAACCTAATCAGTAGAAAACCATAAAATTTATCTTTATAAATGTTTGTAGGCTCCAACCTACTGGAGAAACCAATCTCCTTAACTAAGTAGAAACTCAGCAAGATGTAGGCACCAACCTACTGGAGATACTAATCTTCTCAATTGATCAACAACTCAGTAGCACCTATAGGCACCAACCTACTATTAATATATTTGCAAGCACCAATTTGCTTCAGACACCAATCCCCTCACCTAATCACCAACTCAAAAAGATATGTATAGACAAAAATCCAATATATTCATACAAATAGTACTTATGACTTCACCTACATGCTTCATTCTAGATACAATCCTTCATACCATAGTCAGATGTAGCCTTCATTCCCTAGAGATCCTCATAGCCTCATTACCATAAAATGATATCAGTCTACAACATCACAACTTCAAGACAATGCACATTGTATCATCACAACCTCAAAACAATGCACATTGTATCATCACAAACCTTCATTCTTTGATTGCACATATTAAGAATAATAAAATCCTAAAAAAAATCCTCAAACATCTCTTGCACACCTTTAGATCCCAAAAATACACCCCAACTTCTTTAACGCACCTCACATCACTTATTTTCACCTCATACTTGATCTATTTATTGTTTGCACAAAAAATGTGGACATCTGTCTTGTATTTATAGTATTTATATCCTCAGTTTCAAGGCAAGCCTATAAAGACTCGCTGAGATGACCTAAATTTTATGGCTCGGTTATCGAACGAAATAATTTGTATATCCTCATTCTCAAGGAGTTAAAGGGGATTCCATATAGAGTTGGAAATTTCATGGAATAATATTTACAACCATATAAATTATGTTCCCATTTGAGATAGGTATCTAGGGTAAAAATTCCTTCAAAGATAGTGTATCCAAATTGATCATCAATAATCCAAGAACAATCTTTCCAACAATCTCCCCCTTTGTCATTGATGACAACCCTTATTCAATTTGGATACTCCCCCCATATACAAATTTCCTTGTGTCTGCAAATATTCCTTTGTTTGCAACTTCACCCCCTTTTACATAAATGGAAAAGGGTTACTCCCCCTGAGCTTGTGCTTCCCTTCAAGCACTCCAATGTGCAATTTAAAATTATCTCTCCAACTAATCATTATCTAGTATGTCTCTACTACAAGTATCCAACATTGATCCTTCTATTTTATTGATCAATCCTTCCACTCCAAAGTCATGAACTTTATCTTTTGAATGTGGTGAAGCTTTAGTATTGAATTTTTTTGAATTCTTTTCTTCCTCGACATTCCTTTCTGACAATAGCCAATCACATGACTTCTCTTTTCCAGAAGAGTACTGTAAAATTGAATTTCCATTTTCACAAGGAAATTTCCCAACCTTACATTTTATAGAAATAAGTTGTACATGTTTCAAGTGAGAATCAAAACAATGAATCTCCCTACCATCTTCATATAGCTTATCACATCCTTTCTTATAACAAACCGTTTCATCTCTCCATGTTTCTTGCTTTTGCTTCCTTTTCCAAACCTTTGAGTCTTCTTATATATGTTTGGAAATAAAATCTTCCCTTTTTTGTTTAGGAGGTTCTAGTATGTTATTTCTACAATAACGTGGTATGTGTCGATAGTTATTGCACTTATAACTTTCAATATTGTAATCAAGTTGAGGAGAAAATGAATTGTAGTTTCTCTTAGAAAACCAATGAGAAATTCTGGTTTTGTTGCTCACATAATCATTCTTTGAGGTCTTATAAGAACCTCTATTTATATATCTCACATGATCACTTCTTTCATAAGCTCTACAATCTCTTTCCTTAGGACCAAAATTATTTCAAGAAAAACAATAGCCAAGAAAGAGATTTTGTTATTGGTTTGTGAAAGGTCTTCTTGGTGGAACAAATCTTCTTACCTCATTCTTGTTATTCTTGTGAGAATAATAAGGTTTGTGGTGGTCATCATTTCCGTCCTTGCTGTTTCTTTCATTGTTTATGGAGTCTTTGAGAATATTGGAATAGCTTTTAGGATGTTCTTCATTTTCCTTTTCTGATTGCTTTGTGACCTTAGTGTTTTTATATCCCTAGGAGATTTTTTGTTTTTCATTTTATCCAAGAACTATCTTGATGAATGGTGACCTTTGGAAACTTAGAAAATTATCTAAGATTTTGATTCTCTTTCCAAACTTCAAGATTCTATTCAACTGATCGGTTGTTTTCTCTAGTTCCTTTAATAAGGAAACGATTTCAGCTTCTATACTCTTGCAATTTTATTCATTTTATTTTATCTAGCTTGATATAGGTGGATATCAGTGGCCACCCACCTATTCCAACTTGCTCAAAACAGCTTTATGGCAACTGATTATTTTTAGCAATTTTTTCAGTTCCTAAACTCTCGGGGCCATTTTGAGGGCCTAAATGAAGGTTTTTCAGGATCGAGATCCTAAATAATAATCAAAGGCTCAAATTCAGCCCCCAAAATTAATCTCCTCGATGATACTTTTCCAACGAGCTATTGTGTGCCCCAAATGAAGATCGTATGCTAAAGTTACACCCACGGGAAGTTGATACACCAAACTACCCAAAACGGGGTCCACAAAATTGTTGTCTTTTCATCTTCTGGGGTTAGGGTTTTGAATTTTACTTATGATGAAAAGGCCTTTGGATCCTCATTATAAAATATTCCTCTTGTGAATGCAAGTAGCGGAAACATCTCTTCTCAAAAACAAGATGCTACCATTCTAGCGAGTCTTTCACTATGTATTTTTACAGTCTTTGTACATTTTTCACTCATTAATAGAAAATTTTGTATTACTATATCTCTTTGTTTGTGGTTTCATATTTGATACATTTATGTTATATTATTGGATATCTAATATATCTCTATATATTTCTTTATTATATCTTCTCTCTCATTTCGTGCTGAAAATAATCTGGGTCAGTGGTATCAGAGTAGACTACTCTTGATCGTTTTTCAATGCATGTCCCCGACAAGGTCTGAGTATAGAAAGTTGGGTATTGATTTTGTATCTCTTGAATAAAATCACTCTCGCATGCCCAATAAACCCTCCATGGCGAAAGAAAATAAAAATGACAAAGTAGACAATTTTATTAATCTATTGTTGAGCAAGTTCTCACATGACAAAGGGATGAAATGATCGAGAAATTTTCCCACATCCTTCAACGCTTGCTGATAAAAACAGATGCGTATTCATCAAGCAACCAATTTGGAGGAACCTCTCCTTTCAAGGTACAAGTTAATTTTGATATTACCATATTTGAAGGACAGATAGATGTGGATGCCCTAAAAAAATGGTTAAATCTGCTAGAAGGTTATTTATTTGTTGATAATTTCTCTGATAGGGAAGAGATAACCTTTGCACTCCTTAAGGCTTTCCCCCATGTCCAAAATTAGTGGGAAACTTTCTAGGAGCAAAGTTCCATAGAGGAGTCTGGACTATATGGGGTCGAGCCCACTTGGGATTTTTTTGTGGATGCAGTAAAGGAACAGTATTACCATGTTGGCAACTATGAGGACCAGTACATGAGATGGACCACACTACAACAAGAGAGGGGCCAAACATTTTTTTATTTCACCAATACCTTCCATACTATTAGTTTCACTCTCCTTATTGTTAGTCTCACTCTCACTCACTCTCCCACCTCTCTCTCTCTCTAATCCCCTCTCTTGGTATTCCTCTCTCACCCTATCACACCCTCAAACAATCCATATCTATCTCATTCTATCTTTACCTCTTGCATATACATTAGAGGAAATTTCAACTCAAAATGGTCCTCCTAAGAAATAATGCCATGTAGACATTTTTTTAATATATTAATTATATATTTTACTTTTATCAAAGTTGCCCAGAATTATTTCACTTTTATCATAGTTGCCCTGCCCTGAATACCTATTTTATATTAAATAAATATTTTTGAGGATGAATTAAATGGCATTAAATGGTTTGATGTGTTGTTGGATATGTTAGTAAATGCTGAATATATATTTTATATTAAATATTGAATCAATATTTATGAGGAAGAATTGAATTAAATGGCATTAAATCAATGAGTTGTTGGATGTGTTAGTACAGGTTGTAGGTTATGCATAGACTAATCGAGAGATGCAAGGGAAGTGACAACCAATGACGAGGGCTCCTTCATCCACCATTGTTCACAAAAATTCACGCTCTTCATCTGCCACTGTTCACAAAAATTCACACTCTTCATCCGCCACTTTTCACCTTTCTCTTATCGACCATAATTGGCAAAAATGGGAATGAATGGATCTGCAGTGGAAACCCTTCAGTCATGTTTTCAATTTATCATGCATTTATTTTTCGAATTCAGCCAAACCTGGCACTTATTTTTTGAATTCAGTCGAACATGGATTGATGTCCCTGGTTCACTTAAAAAATCCACGGGTTCCAATGGATATCTCCAAAAATCCATCCAAATTTCATGGTTTTGACTAGATCTCTCTAAATTTCCGTCCAAATCTGGTTCCTCGGCCATTGATGACAGAATTTGGTAGGAATACGATCGAAATGGAAACCCTCAAACTTCATATTTTGGAGGTAAATGATCAATTTTTTGTGGGTTTAAATTATTTTTTACTTTTATTTAACCTTTTGTTTGAACCTGATTTCATTCCATGGTGGTCATTCTATTCAGTGTTCAACTGGAAGCGAGCAATTTTTGGTCAGTTTCAACTCACAAAGCGAGTAGTTTTTGGCCAGTTTTAACTCAGAGGGTTGTTATGTAAAAAACTATTTTGTCCGATTGATAGCTTTATCAAACACATGGCATGTTTCTTCTAATAGGTATGCTTGTTATTATTCTTTCACTATTTATTTTGTTGCTTTTGAAAATTATATCCAACTTGCAAATTACAATTCATTTTTAATTGTTGGTGGGGGGAACTACTTGGGATTTGAGGATTTTTTGTATAACTAGTAAGAAAGTCAAGAATCCATGGTGGTTTGGTGTATTGTGTGTAAGACTGTGTGTGCTTGCATGTACAGATTTAGATTAGCCAAAAGTATCCTTAAGAAGAACACATCACTGGACACCTCAGTTCTGAATCAGAAAAATAAATTTGACGAATCAAAATGTACACCTCAGTTCTCTCAGAAAAAATGTTCATTTGACATTCCTCTTCCATGAGTAAATATTTTTGGTAGTTACAGCATGAAAAATATGTGAAGTCTGCATTCACAAGGCATTATCATTTAAATGATTTACGTGGCAAGCTTAGGGGAACAGAGTTGGAAAGTAAGTTGACTTCTCCTTGGCGGAGTGCTACGAGTTAAGAAATATTAAAGTACCATGAAAACTACTATAAAATAAAGGCTAATGTAGATGAAGTATGGGATGAAGTGTTGAACCAAGCTCAAATAGCATGTGCTCGTTTGGAAGTATCCAACCATTCCAGCTAATGTCCTTAAAGTTGTTGAGATTATAGATAGAACTGAGGTGTCCATTGATGCCAAAATTATTCTTAAGAAGAAAACATTATTGATTTTACAAGAGAATTTGAAATCATCTGATGTATAAATAAGAAGGTTTACTGATCTCATTGATTAGATGTGCAAATTGAGTATGCTATCTTCCTAGAATGAGAACACCCAGTTGATTCCCTAAGCCAATCATCTTGATCAAATAGAGTAAGAAAATAATTGTGTGGATGATATTAATTCCTTCATTTAGCCACCTACAATTTATGAGCTTTTGGAATTATTAGAGCACTTTACTGCTATTTTGGAGAAGTCAACTACTCTAAAAGCTACTCTGCACAATATTTCCTATGGGCCTATGACAGATTTAGATTAGCATGGAAAAATTATAAACCACATTTAAACGGTCATTTCTATTCTTTTTTTTATAACTTCCATGAAATTTAATCAATTGTGTTGCATCCTGATTGATATTTGGTGCTTCTAATGGACACATTTAAATTTTAAAGGCTTCCTTTGAAGTTTGAATGCATGGTGGACTACCATTGGTATTGTCAAGAGGAAAAATGACTTCTTGTGAGGGGAGGCAAATGGGATCCATCGCTAGTCGATGGTTGGAAGCAATAGCATTCGAATAGGAAGAGAATGTCCCAACAATCAATGACCTATCAACTAGAGGCAAATGGGTCTATTAGTGTTTTACAAACACAAATGGTAATCCTTGTAAGCTCAAAAGAATAGAAGAACCCTGACTTAGTGAGTAAATATTTTATAGGCCTATACAAAATTACAAATAGAACACCAAAGGTAGTTATTGGTTCGAAGATTCCTTGTCAAGAAAATCCTAGGTAAATATTCCATGGTAATATTGGGTAACCCCTATATAGCCTTTACAACTCTAATTGATGTTTGTTGCTAGATACATTTCATTCAGATTTTAATGGACATTTTTTTAGGAGAGAAGCTTTGAGACAAGTGTCATATCTATTTTCTTGTTTGGTGTAATTTGTACTTCATCTCTATTTTTTAGACACCATGAGGAGAATGAATGAAAGACAATAAGTTTTTTGAGTCAGAAAAAATATTGATTTGACATTCCTCTTCCATGAGTAAATAATTTTGGCGGTTCTAGCATCATCTGCATCAAACAAGAGAACATTAGTTGTCCTTTATACAATTTTGTGTTTTTGGGAAGAATAGTATAGGAAGGAGACATGAAGGATTCATTCATAGGGAATGATCATTTAAATTATTTCGGTGGCAAGCTTAGGGGAACTGAATTGGAAAGTAAGCTAACTTCTCTTGGGTAAAGTGCTACAAGTTAGAAAATGTTGAAGTACCATGAAAACTACTATAAAATAAAGCCTAATGTGGATGTAGTATGGGATGAATTTTTGAACCAAGCTTAAATAGAAGGTGCTTGTTTGTAAGTATTTCCAACCATTCCCACTAATATCTCTTAATTTGTTTGGTTTATAGACATAAATGAGGTGTCCATTGTGTTACCACTATAAGTTGCTATTGGACTGCTTCAAGGGCAAGCCTAGCATGTTAGGGTCCTAACCCACACATAGGTAGAACAATATATTCGGATGTAATAAAGGTCAACATTAATAAGGCCTTTTAATAAAATAGAATAAGGCGGATGTAAGAAGACCTAATAGATGCTTCTGCTTCTACAAGGATCTTCCTCTAGATGCTTCTTTTTAGTATAAATAGGAGTCGAGGGTATGAGAACCATAGCTTGGATATTATTGTAATAGAGCTCTGCTCAACTGGAGGTTGCCCCCTCGAAGAGGCCCTTGAACATTGCTTTCAGATTCAATGTGTTATTTCTACTGTTATTCTTATATCATTTCAGTGTTATTGTGGTTAATGTTCTGGTTATATTGTTGTTATTCTTCCACTACTAGCATTTTATTTCTGTTCTGCATACATCTTATATTTGGTATATTACAAGTGGTATCAGATCAATTTCCTCAACAGAAAGTGTGGGTTAAACTTTTTTTTCTTCAGGGTAGAGACGTATTCTGACGTCTTTAAGCCATAGAGATATGTCGTTACGTGCATAAACCCATCGTTGAGGGATTCATACATGCAGGAAATACAAGTGGTACTTAAGCGCACATATGTTGACCACCCTTGTAACCCCCGTTGGTACCCCTTCGAGTGGTAGTGCATCAGACAACACCTGTGTATGGATCAACCTAGACTACTTGAAGCCCTCTTTAGATAAACCAATCGGTCGCCTAACTGTTATAGTGTCATCGAGAACAACACTCGGGAAGATACTCTCTAGTACCTGGGTAGTCGGGTAGTACGACTAAGGGTACAGCCTATCCTCCTTAGTTAGTGCCCTGAGATATTGGGCGGAGTACTACTATTGGACCCCGCATGTATATTAGAGAGTTATAGCACAAGGCAAACCCTGGTCTTTAGAACCCTTGAATACCTAACCCTTGGGGACATAAACATAAAAAAATTAAAACAGACAAGATCTATTGCCCCACAACTGTGTTCGGGTTGCCAAGTAAATACACATTTCTTTTGGGTTAAGCATTTGGGAATTTCCTCTCTACAGTATTCTTCAGACCAGACGTTAAAAAAAAAAACAAAAAAAAAAACCAAGTCTGGATTTATCTCTCTGCCCTTATTACATTCATCCATATCATTTTTTCAGCAAAATTGTCTTACCCTTCCCACCCCTTTTCAGTTCCCCCATCCTCATGGCCAATAATTATAGCCAAGACTTCGAAGCTCGCTTCAACACCTTGCAGTCTGGTCTCATTGAGATCCAAGAAGAAGTGAAACAACTCAGTACCAATGTCATCGCCATCAATACAACCATGCAATCCTCAATGGGAAAAATCAAACAAGACCTCACCACCCAGCTTGAATCAATATTTTCTACACTCTGCAGCAAACTGCATATCCCTACATACAACCCTTCCTCTTCCTCACCCCCACATACTGAAGTTGACCATTCCTCTCATTCCCATACCTTGCAGAACCATCACTTTCAACATGACCTACGCCTTCCATGGGTGGATGTGACCAAATTTGATGGCTCGAACCCCACAGGTTGGGTAACCCAAATGAAACATTACTTCTCTTTATACAGCATTACAAATGACTTGGCCAAACTCCGGTATGGTGTTCTCCATATAGATCAAGAATGTTGGCAATGGTGGCAATGGAGAAACAATTCTCGTCAAGGGTATATTGCTTGGACACAATTTGTGACAGAGATTTATGAACGCTTTGACACTGAAACCAACCATTTGGGTTGTTTGAAAAATATGAAACAATTAGAAACAATGGAAGACTTTATATCTTTTTTTGAGTGCTTGGATTTTAGAACAGAGGGCATGTCTGATGCCTTTTTCTGAGAGTGTTTTATCAGCAGGTTCAAGGATGAAATTAGGGCCCATGTCCTCGTGGCTCGGCCTGAGAGTTGGGTGGAGGCTACCAAAAGGGATAAAAAAGCACAACAGGTTGTAGCTTCTCAAAATCGCAAACCCTCCTTCATCCCTCGCCCTAAACTAGTAAATCCCACTACTCCCTCTGCTCCACTAAAGATCCAAAAATTGACCTGAGCTGAAATGGATGAACACCAACTCAAAGGCCCTTTTTATAACTATGATGACAAATATTTTCCGGGCCACAAGTGTAAAGAACAAAAGATTTTTATGGCCATCTCCAAGGAGATTTCAGAAGAAGATGAAGAAACTCCCTTTATGTTTGAATCACCTGAATCCACTAACATAACCCCTCCCTCAGACCCTCCCGAAGTAGAACCAGTCATTTCCCTCAATGCTCTCACTAGATTCTCTGCTCCCTAAACCCTCAAGCTAATCAGTTACATCAAGCATCGGAAGGCCATCATTCTGGTTGATAGTGGCAGCACCCATAATTTTATTCATTACTGCATTGCCCAAGAAACTCATTGCTACATCCATGTTGTCAATAATTTCCAAACCATGATTGCCAATGGTGGTTCCATGAAATGTGGAGGGCATTTTGAAAATGTGCGTCTCCAAATTGGTGGCTACCACTTGAAATCCCATATGTTTTCTATCGACATGGGAGGTTGTGACATTGTTTTGGGTGCAGACTGGATAAGGAATTTGGGTCCCACTCTCATGGATTTTAAATAATTAACCATGCCATTCAACCAATAGGGCCACCAATATAAGTTCCAAGAAATCACTGCAAGTTCACCTAAGATCATTAGTTCCCATCGTATGGAAAAGCTGCTCAAAAAGGGTCATTCTGGTGTTATCGCCCAACTCCATGCCATACAAGCAACAGAGACACCTTCCGCACCGCAAGACCTCTGAGCCGTCCTTTCTAGACATCAATTGGTATTTTCCACTCCCCAAGGCCTCCCTCCTTCTCGTGGTGTTCATGATCCTTCCATTCCCCTTGTACCAGGAAGCCTTCCTCCCAATATCCATCCATATCGTCACCCATTTTCCCAAAAAAATGAAATTGAGAAAATGGTCCAGGAACTCCTTAATGCAGGCATTATCCACCCTGGTACGAGCCCCTATTCATCTCCTGTGGTCATGGTTCTGAAGAAATAAGGTTCTTGGTGAATGTGTCTTGACTTCTATGCCCTCAACAAACTTACCATCAAAGACAAATTCCCCATTCCTATCATTGATGACCTCTTGGATGAATTGAGTGGTGCCCAATTCTTCACTAAACTGGATCTTCATTCGAGCTACCACCAGGTACAT
Organism: Picea mariana; assembly: GCA_032191745.1. Lineage (NCBI taxonomy): Eukaryota > Viridiplantae > Streptophyta > Pinopsida > Pinales > Pinaceae > Picea > Picea mariana. The sequence goes on from JASDQU010739838.1 coordinate 332,967, forward strand.
ATGAAAGAGGTAGATATTCCCAAGACTACCTTTAGAACTCATGAGGGCCACTATGAGTTTTTGGTCATGCCCTTTAGCTTGTGTAATGCCCCCTCCACCTTCCAAAGCCTCATGAATCATGTTTTTCGTACTTTTCTCCTCGATTTTGTCTTAGATTTATTTGATGATATCGTCATCTATAGAAAAAACTGGAAAGACCATCTTTCTCATGTGGATCGATTTTTCCATCTAGTCTCTCAGCACCAACTTTTCCTGAAATAGTCTAAATGTGCTTTTGGTGCCTCAGAAGTAGAATACTTGGGTCATCTAGTTGGAAAAGATGGTGTCAAGGTGGATAGTAAAAGGATTAAAGCTATGCAAGACTGGCCTCAACCAAAGAATCTTAAGATCTTGCATGGATTTCTAGGCTTAACAGGGTATTATCACAAGTTTGTTAAGAATTATGGGAAGATTGCAGCACCTCTCACTGCTCTCCTCAAAAATAACTCTTTCACTTGGACTCTAGCCATTGCTCAAGATTTTCAAACCTTGAGTATGGCCATGTGCACTACTCTATTCCTTTCCCTTCTCGATTTCACAAAGACCTTTGTGTTGAAATGTGATGACTCAGGGAAAGGAATTGGTGTTTTCGTTATGCAAGAGGGTCGACCTTTAGTCTTTACCAACAAGAAACTATCTGAAATAAACTTGGGCAAATCCATCTATGAAAATGAAATGTTGGCTACTCTGCATGTCGTGGATCTATGGCGTCCTTATCTATTGGGCAGTGGTTCCAAATTAAGACAGACCATCAAAACCTCAAGTATTTTCTGGAACAATGCATTTTCTCCCCAAAACAAAAAAAATGGGTGACTAAACTCTTTGGATATGATTATGAGATCATTTATAAGAAAGCCAAAGACAATGTGGTTGTGGATGCACTTTCCCAAAAATATGAAGATGAAGGATCCCTTTTATCTCTTTCATTCACTGTACCAAATTGGCTCCAAGTCGTTTTCCAGGAATGGCTACAAGACCCCAAAAGTTCGCAGTTGATCCAGCAATTGCAGTCCAATGCTCCAACTTTCCCAGGGTAATCTTTGCTCCATGAGGAAATTCTATACAAAGGCCTTTTGTATTTAAGTAAACAATCAAAGATTAAATCCACGGTATTTTCTGAGCTTCATGCTACACCCACAACAGGGCACTCTAGGTTCACCAAAACCTATGAGAGGGTCAAATGTTCCTTTTTCTGGGATGGTATGAAATATGACATTCATAATTTTGTAGCTGAATGTGACATGTGTCAATGCAACAAGGGAGAAACAGTCAAATCGTCGATCACACTACAACCGTTGTCGATTCCACCTGCTATTGGAAGGATATCTCTATGGATTTTATTACCATCTTACCCAAATCAGGAAATAAATCCGTCATCATGGTGGTTGTTGATCAACTTTCTAATTACGCTCATTTATGGGCCCTTCAACACCCATTTACAACATCCATGGTGGCTCAAATCTTCATGGATCAGGTCTTCAAGCTTCATGGCATGCCACACTCTATTGTTTTTTATCGCGACCCAACTTTCACAAGCAATTTTTGGCAAGAACTATTCAAGATACAAGGCACATAATTGCATCTCAACACATCTTATCATCCCTAGACTGATGGCCAAACGAAAGTTGTCAACAAGTGTTTGAAAACATATTTGAGGTGTTTTGCCTCGGAAAAGAAAAATCAGTGGGCTCAATGGTTACCCCTAGCTAAATGGTGGTAAAACACTTCATACCATACAGCTACACGCATGACTCCTTTTGAAGCGATATATGGATAGAAGCCACCTTCAGTTCTCTCATACTTATTGGGTGCCCCGAAGGTCCAGGCAGTTGACCTAATGCTTACAGCTCTAGAGGCCATTATCTGTACCCTCAAAGAGAATTTGGTCATGGAACAAAATCACATCAAGAAACAAGCAGATCAAGGTCGCTATGAACGTCAATTTGCAGAAGGGGATCAGGTGTTTCCTCGACTGCAAACTTACAAGAAAACTTCCCT
>JASDQU010739838.1:335553-359486 GCA_032191745.1 Picea mariana
TGGATATTATTGTAATAGAGCTCTGCTCAACTAGAGGTTGCCCCCTTGAAGAGGCCCATGAACATTGTTTTTAGATTCAAAGTTTTATTTATGTTTTTATTCTTATATCATTTCAGTGTTATTGTGGTGAATTTTCTAGTTATATTGTTGTTATTCTGCCATTACTAGCATTTTATTTCTATTCTGCATACATTTTATATCTAGTATATTACATAGCACATCTTAAAATGAGAGGATTTGATTTGGGTTACTTGGGTTTTAAGAAACTAAGAGAGTGGTAAAGTTGATCAAGAAGCAGTGAAGCCATTGGGCATGGAATCCATACAAAGCTATAACCCCGAACTAACAGTCTATGGGTAGAAAATGGAGACAATAGAATCATTGGATATCATTTTTTTAATTGTTTCAAAGAAGAGGTTGTGAATGGAAGATATAGAGAAATGCTGATTGTTTCATCCTTCAAACAAGACGGGCCTTGGGATGACACTTTCAACTGAAGAACTAACCCAACTCAGAAAATCCCTTTCCAAATTGATTAAACACAAAATGAATACAGTAATGGTAAAAACTCTCATAAAAAACTTAAGAGAGTCTTCTCAGCATAACAAGTATTTTCCATATACGATATAGTAATTACAATGCATTCATGAATGAACAAGACTGTGAATTAACTGTAGAAAATTTACATACTAACCAAGGACTAAATTGGACTTTCCATATCTTTGCATAGAAAGTAGTACAGGTCTTTTAGAAAGAGACTTCAATCACCCTGATGCTTCATTGATATTTCATGAAACTTTTACAAAAGACCTCTCGAGTCTGTCCTCTCTATTTATCAAAACTACAGTCTAGAGAAACTGCTCTCGTTTCCTACTACAATTTAACAAATATATAACAATGGGTGGATAACTATATCTAAGTTATAAGAAACAAATTTTATTCTACATACTAAAAATAAAAGCAATAAATGTGGAACATGCTAAAATTAGTTGGAAATAACTGCCACATGTAATCCATTTGCTATTCATACTCAATCCTTGATGACCACTCCTTGAAATCTAGAACTGCCTGTTGATTTCATGCCTAGAAATTTGGGATCTAGATGCTAAAATCGGAATGCCATAAATTCCCATCAGCTGCTGAGACTGTCATTTGAAAGTTGCAATGATCTTCAACTTCTGGAAAAGAAGACTTTGAACCTGGTTTTATCCTCTGCCACTTGTCTCTAAACTCTCAAAAGTTGCTTGAAAATATTCAATTTGTCATCAAATCCTTGCTTTTGACTTTAACCTGCCCAAACTTCCATCACTGAAAAAAGCATTTGCAGAAGAGGATATAGTTTATTGCTAGCATGATGAAGTTTCCATGCTTGAACACCCTCATAAAACCCGTTGTATAGGATACTGACATCTTTTCTTCTTCTTCACCCATATTTCAAAGGATACCTGAACCCAATCTTCAGCAAAATGGGATGCGACCTCATAGCATTCATTAGTGGATGCCATTTATACAATACACTCAACATGTTTTTCAAAATGCAATGTGCTTCTTCTCTTGTTCTTAGGATCTGACTTCATAACAGTTGGGAAACCTTCCTGAACTTATGATAAGAAAACTCCCATCTTTGTATCTCCACAATTTTCATCTTTGTCTTCTTTCAGTCCCATATGAACTAACAAATTGAATGTATTAGAATTCGCATGGGCATCCTGAATATTCATCTAGTGCACTTAATGTCTTCTCAACCTAATTTTTAAACCCTGCATTTCAGGACATAACAATACCCCATTTACTTCCTGCAGAATCCATATAAGTAACATAGAATCCCTTGGAAAGATGCTCTTCTTTGAATTTTATTAATTTATCTTCTTATCGAGGAAGGAGAACCTATTGTAGGCTTGAAATAGCCAAACCAGGAAATTCTTTCTCAAGACCACATGCCAGATATGAATCCACCTTCTTTTTATAATATGACTGATAGAAGACTTGGTCAAGTGTCTTATGCTATCCATGTTATCTCCATAGGTTTTGCAGGCACCCCATCAAAAGGATCCTGAGTAATATGAAATGCAACATCATGCCCAGCCTGTATTGAGAATGTTACTGGAACATCCTTTCAACTCTCAAAACAAAAAATTTCGATGAGTTTGGTGAATGAGGATAATGCACTACATTTTCTGCTCCAACAACAAGAGGATATTTCCCATCTATTTTTAGCAAATACCAATCAAAATATCCATTGTCAAGCCATCCTTGGCATGTAGAGACCCATTTCAAATAAATCATTTTCAGTGAAATACCAAAACCTTAATCAACAAAAGAACATGGTGTTCTTGACTCCATCGTGAAGTTTAGGAAAATTCAGATGAGAGGAGGAAAACGATGAGAAAGAAGTGGATGCAGTCTCAACGATAGTAAATGATAATATTTGAAGGTAAATTCACCCTCAATGCGCTACAAGATATGCATAATACACTGGTTGAGCCAAAGATATTGGCTTTGTGCATCTTGCAAATGTATAGTACAGATTGTTGATCAGAGTCTTCAATTCATCAGAACTAAAGTTGTTTCCAGCTCAGAGAACACGGTAATGAGTTTTCTTGCTGGTCCTTCTCTGGGCATTCTTCTCGACACTTGGATCCCAAAAACTTCCCACACCCCTTTCCTCTATAAGTGAGATGGGATTTTGTGGGTTGTCTTTGTTTTTCTTCCTTTGGCTTTATTTAACTTTAGATGGCTTCTGGGCACTGACTAGCCCATTATTTTTCCTCTTCTTGATGGTTGGCTTGATGACAGGTGTGACCAATAAACCCTGAGGTACCATCAAAGGTGGCATCAACCTCGTAGCTAAAGGTTGTATTCCAGTCTGAACATATCAACACAAGAGAATAAAAAAGTTAGCATCACATTTCAGTCAAAAGAAATAAAAGTTGTGTTAGATAAATAGATAAATATGTTTGCATGTAGTCTTACCATTTCAAGTGAGGTACAACTATCTTATGAGGAAAATAGTTTCTTCCCAAACAATTTATAAATTGCATGCTTGTCTTCAATAGGCGGCGCTTTAGTTGGTTTTTGGGGTCTTTTGGAAATGGAAATATTTTCAGCACCACATTCTAGTGATGCCATTGGAGCTTCTTTGATTTTCTTATTTCGGCCAGATTTAACATTAGATGGCTTCTGAGCACCGACTGGTCCATAATTTTTGAGAGATCCCTTCTTGTTAGCTAGTTCAAGAACATGTGTGTCCAATGACCTATGAGGAATTGTGAAATCTTCCATTGTCCTCATAGCTAAAGGTTGTAATCTAGTATGAACATATCAACATAAGGGACTAAACAAGTCAACATCCTATTCCAGTTAATGGAATTAAAGGATGTGTTCATCCCCTACCAGATGTGTTAAAAGTTGGTTCCCTACCAGATTCTGATAAGATTAAATTTTAAATTCAGCACACCGAGCTTTTTTTCTACAATAAACAACTATATTCCTTTTTTGAATATCCCCTAATTTTGAAAAAAATGGTAGTTTTAGTGTTGGAGTTCACAAAAACCGTGGTGACATACTTTGTATATTTCTCAAGTAGGTGTAAGGAGATGAATGGATTGGGTTCACAATGTAGAAGAAAAATGTGAAAGGGAACCTTTCATACTCTATGCTTTATTGACAAATCCATCTATTACTTTTGTTGGTGATTATATTTTTGTTCTAATGACAAAAAATTAGAAGTCTATTGATTGTTGTGAATAAATATATCTAACCAATTAGAAAATTCTGATATTAGAGGGAGAATAAATCTAAGTGGGATACATGTCATTTATTCATTTAGATTGTCTATTGTTATAAGATTGGTTTCTTATATTCTAATCACCAGTTTTTTAATCTATATTTTATTCAAATGAAAACATACAAGCTTAGCTGAATTTACAATATTCTACAAGATGCTTGATAGCTTTGAGGTATGCCTCAATATTTGAAAAGTTGTCTTTTCCTTAGAAGATCTCCGAAATTATTTCTTCTGCAAGTTGATTTTCTTATTGTGGGATTTTCTAGTATGTTTTGATTTTCATAATATTGGTTGTTTGCAAGACTCTTCAATAGATGCAAATGGTGTAAGAAACTATCACCATGTTACCCGCATAAATTTAAGTCAGGATATGGCACCGATCAATAAAAAAAAATAGAAATTGGTTCCTAACATTGACTACAATGCATTAAGGGAATTTGGAGCTAAAAATTTAGATCTTTGGGTGAAAGGAGAACTTTATCTAGCTAACCCTGTGTCCAAATCCCATCTCTATTTAAAAACAATAACATGACTATTCCAGTTTGTATGCCATGGAAACAATGGTCTTCTAGGATACTGTAAAAATTTGGATGGTAACCGGATTTCCCTTGAACAAGAAATCCAAGATCTTAGTGTCAAATTAAATCATCTCCATCACTCAAATATGGTTCAGTATCATGAAATCATAAGATTGAACCAAATAATAGAAATGTTGATTCAAATACATGTGGATGAACTTCTTCAAGTAAAATCCAACTCAACAAAAGAAACTGAAATGTTGAAAAATGATATCTATCATCTCCAAAAGAGACTCTCTTCCTTAAAGGAAACTCCAGTGGGGTTGAGGAATGGATCAAAAGAGTTGAAACCATTATCATGTATGGTAAAGAGGGGAGGTGCCTATAAAATAAGTGTGTTTGGGGTGAAGTCCATATTAGATCCAAGTTGTACTGATATTGTGGATTTGTGCAAAACTGTGTTGAAGAAAAGTGAGATTAAATCAATGCTCAAACAACCAGAATTTGATGCTTTGAGGAATGAAGTAGTTAACCAATTCATTGCAAACTTAAAAATTGATGTAAAGGATGTTCAAGGAGTTTTTTATGATAGAGGGATCAACAGAGAAGCATATGCAAGTCTTTTTAAAATTCTGAGAGAGGGAATGTTGAATGTCGGAATTAAGAAGATTTTGGTTCCTCACCCTTTTCATGTGAAAAAAGAGCATGGACTACGAAACAAAAAAATTGTTGATTATTTGGGAGATGCATATCAATTAGAAGCAGTGCATGAAGTTGCAAGTAATAATAAAAAGAAAGTATCAAGTGAAATTATTCCATTAATGAGAAAAAATAATTTGTGGTATGACCTAGAGTGGGTATTACACCTTATGGTGAGGTACTATGACATCTCTATTGAGGGGGCATGTGGGAAATTGATTGTTGTCCTAAAATTTGATGAGATGGAGTTAATCAACAATGAAAAATATGAAAGAGTTTCAATCACATTAATGAATCATGCATTAGATCCAAACCTTTATAAGGAAAGTGATAAATATTTTCAAGTTCAATCTGAAGATCACCTTTCTTGGTTGGGAATTTTTCGTGTAAACAAGGAGTCCCATGAGTCCTTGAAATTTGTTTTTAGCAAAGCATCTTTACCATCAATTATGTATTCACATGATGTAGGGGAAAAGTTATATGTGGAAGGATATGGTTCATATTTTGTGGAATGGTGTTATAACCCTAAATTGCACCAGATATACTTACCTGGCATCAGGCCATCTCAGACTCCTTCTTTGCCCAAACACTATTGAACAACTCTTCTTAAAAACCCTCTTTATAAAGTCCCACACTCCCTGCTCCATTACTGCATGCATGTACATGCTAGATGCTCCAATACAGCCCGCGTGTACTATAGTGCCTGTAAATACTAATTTTGATATAATTCATTTCAATCACAAATAACTTAATCACCAACATATACGCAATATTCAACAGAGATTAAGATTTAACTACAACATACAAAAAAAAAAAAAAACTTAGCACTTTCATAACAAATTACCTTCTTCTGATGTTAATTTCTGCCGGTATGATTGTCCCTTCTCTGCTGCCTTGCTGTTGCCTTTCCGCTGCCTGATGCGCTGATCACTCTGCCCAAACCATGTTTCCTCCCTACCAGCTAGGAGTAGCCTATCCGGCTTCCTATCTCTAGGATACCGTAAGGCTATCCTAGCCCCCGTTCCCAAAACCCCCAGCAAATCCATTGAAATCCTTGTGGCTACTGTCCTTGCACGACTCTGTTACCATATGGCAGTGGCCTTGAGCCCCCTCCGCTAGGAAATTTCCTCGGGGCCTTCCCTACAAATCTAGGACGATGTGGAAATGTCAGTCTTGTACCCCCGGTTAATTTCATGTGTTCCTCCGCATAATGCACATTTTCCACTCCTTCTGCTACTGAAGACGGTTTCCACATCCACACCATATCTCTTATCTTAGGGTTCAATCCATATACGAAGCGCTCTTCCTGTCGTTGGTCATTATCCATATACGAAACATATTTGACTAGTTCCATAAATCTGATCTCATATTCTTCTATAGTTTTGTTTCCCTATACTAAGGCATGAAATGCCCTTACTTGTTGTTCCTCGTAGTACGCTGGTAGATATTTCCTTCGGAACCTCTCCTCGAAAAGTTCCCAAGATACTGTGTTTGGGGTAAGGTGCAGTTGTCTTTCCAGGTTGCCCCACCAGTTCAAGGCACTGTCTCTTAACTAAAAAATTATGATCTTTGCCTTTGAGTTGGACGCATAGTCCCTTAAGGAAAAACACCTTGTCATGCCTTCCAACCATGCTTCCGTGCGTTCACTGGCGTGACCCCCAGCAAACTACGAAAGTTTAATATTCTGCAATTATCGTGTGATGTCTTTGGGTGGAGGTCCTCCCCCTGAATCCCTTGACACTTTTGGATTACCCATTCCAGATGGTGGGGGCTCCACTTCGGTCCCTACTGGTTGTCGCCCCTTTAAAGTCTCATTAATGGCCTCCAACGAGCGCAATATGAGATCTAGTTCAAGCGATGGTGGTGGTGGCGCTGGTGGTGTTGGCGGTGCTTGCGAAGACGCTCCCTTGCCTCGATTCCCTCAAGTCCTGACCATCCTATATGCTTTAACCTGCATCAACCAAAGTTGTTAGGGTGAGTTCAAGGATGTTTCAAATTGGTGCTACTCAAACTAAAAACAGGGTTAGGCATAAGTTTTCTTTACTTGTCTGTAAATAGACATTACTCCTTTAGGGGATTGGCTAGGTTAGGATTAGGATTAAGCATCTAAGCTTGATTTCTTCGCCCTAAAAAAAAAACTATTGGTTCCCTTGCCCTGTAGCTATGCTAGCCTTGCGCCATGCTCACCAATTCCTCTTTCTTACTCTCTTAGTGCGTATGTCGCCTCCTTCCCGCTTGTCCTAGTCTAAGTCCTCTTAACTTTTTTCTTATAACTAAATATCCTCCGATGCTTGACTCGTGCACTTTTCCCTGGCACCTAGTGTTGGTGTTGTTGAATGTTGCATTGAGATTTAGCATTGACTTTGACTGGTGGAATGGAGTGGAGGGACTTGGCGCTTGGCTTGTTTGAATCACTGATTTTTTTTTTTTCATTTTGTAGTGCACTTGTCTTGATTCCTCCTTTCTATGTCTTGATTCCTGGCACTTGGGTGCTCGATCATGGTTAAATCATGTTGTATTGCAGGTTATTGATCTCCCTTCATGAGCTCCTCCTCCATGTGACTTGATGCATGGCGCTTATGCGCTCAGTCTCCACTGACTTGTGTTGTATTGTAGGTTCTTAGCTCGGTGTTTTTAGTTAAAGTGATTAATCAGTTTGAAATCTAGCACGAATCATAAATTTTAAATATAATTAATTAATTAATCATAATAGTTAAAAACTATTGTTGAATTATATTTAAAATTAAACATAACATAACTAATTAAAAGAAAAAACTATATTTAAATTATGTTTAAAATTATTAAATTTTATTATTATTATAATTTAAATTATATTTAAATTTAAACTAAAATAATTTAAACCTTTATTTCAAATTATACGACATTAAGATTTAACCCAAAATAATAATAAAAATAAATTAAATAAATAAATAAATAAAAAATAAGCAGTTTTTTAACCTGGGTAGTGGGTCGTCGCATGAGGCCCACGTGCCCCTCCCAAACCCATGCTCATTCCCAACCCTACACATCTCTTAATCAAACCCTAAAATTTCCTCAAACCTAACACTCCTTCACCACCGCCTATCTCTCTAAGCAATTGCGCCCTCGGCTTCTCCCTCTCTGCTACTGTGGCAGAGCTCTAGTAATGGCCGCGGGCTATTTCTCATGGCATTTTCTACATGGGTTGGTAGTGGGTTCAAAACCCTTGGACCTCAGATCATTTTCATTGCTAACCTGTGGTTTTTTTTTATTATTATTATTAAAAAAAATCTACTTATTGTTTTTGTAGCACTGGTGTTGTCATGATATGGCGCTGGTGTGGTCGGTCTCTGCTAAATTCTATTGTAGTGCAGGTGCGTAGTGCAGGATTTAGGCTTGCGGGCTCCATTGTGGTTTGGCACTTGTATCTAACTTGTGGTGTGGTTGATGCTAACCTGTGTTGAGTTGATTCCAGGGGTTCGATAGTTGTAAGAGTCTGTGATGGTAGTAAGTCGAGCCAGGGATTCATGGCTTCCGTCTCCCAACTCTGCCACCTACTCGGATTTGAATTTGGGGAACGGATAATTATGGAGGAAATGGATACAGAGGTGGTGAGATGGCCGCAAAGGTGTGTGATGGAGGAAAGAATGGCCCCATTCCTTCACAGATTCCCTGCATCCTCTTTGCACGTTAGGGTTTCTCTGCTATTTCTGGTTTCCACTGCATGTTTCTACCGCATCTTTCTTCCCCCCCTTTTTTTGTGTGTGCACTCAGGTTGGGTCGTTTGCAGTCTATTCTGTCCATAGTCTATCTGAGGGTATGAGGTCGACAGGGATAAATTCGAGGGCATGAAGGGTTTCTCATAGAACAACGCCCTCCTGTCAACATTTTAAATGCATTCGCGTTTTGTTTATCTCGGACTCTGATGCAAGACAACCACTAAGCCCATCATTATTTTAAACTTGGACTCGAAATTTTAGTGAGTGAGGAGTAGCACATCTAAAGAGGGATGGGAAGATAGTGTCACTATTGCACACGTTGATGACTAATCTGCTGGTTTGTGTTTGTCATACGACTAATCTGTTGGTTCATGTTTGTCATACGACTGATCTTCCCTCATGAACTCCTCGTCCTTGTTACTTAGTTTTGTTTGGCACTTAACGTTGGGTTGTTGGCTACATTTTTGTATATAGAATAGTGGTTTGATTTGATAATAAATGTTCAGCGCTGGCGCTTAACATTGGGCTTGGGCTTGGCCGTTGTGCTTTTCTTTGGTGACAAGTGTGTTGGTTTGATGTGTACTATTGTATAGCGCTGGCGCTTAGTGCATTGCTTTGTATGTTGACTTGTGCTTGGCATGTAGACTTGGATTTTGGCATTATAGTTTGGTTATATGATATGTGATTGGAGTCGCGTTGAGCACAAAGAACCTATGGGTTTGGCGCTTGGTGCTGGGATTTATGTATGGTTTATTTGTTCGTTTGTGGACTCGATGCATGTGTAGCTTGATATGTAGTGCATTTTATTTGATTATGTGATCTGTCTTAGGTTTAGACTAGGTCACTTGTGCGCTACAGTGGCTGATGTACTAGTACAACATAATAGTAGAGCATCAAATCCATGTTATGGTTGAGAGGAAACCACATTCAACTACCTAGTTCGTTCGTTTTAATTGTTTATGGTTCTTTTGTATTTCATCTTCAGTAGCCCATTTAAGAATCCGTTTTTTCTTTCCTCCTATGTACCATTTGGCAGTAAATATGTTTGTGCCTTATATGGTAGTTGATTGACTAAAAAGTGATTGAAAGTATCCACTTGAATTGCTTTTGCATTCATTCATGGTAACATAATTTTTTTTTTACCACATACCCTCATTGTGGTTCACAATTGATAAAGCAACCATAGAACTCTGGCACTTTGGTGTCATGAAGGAAATGATTCGATCATGCAGGTTTTGCTGAATCTTCTTTATTGTGTTGTTACTATAGCTTTTACGTTTTTAACATTTTACTAAGCATTTTTTCCCTTTGTGTTATGGAGGATAGTTTGAGTCTGCTTGCTTTTCGTTATCTTTATTTTTCAATGAGCTTACCATCACCTTTGTACAAACGTTTAAAGAACAATGTGCAAATTTAAAAATGAGATTGTCTTTTACCAAGGAAACTGATAAAACTGGTTTTGCTACATAACTTCAAAAAATAAAGGATCTAGCGATGGGAATTGAATCATTATGGATGGCAGATTATGAACATAGCAGCAGTTCCCCAAAACACACTGAAAGTAATCATTGGAATGATAATAATGTGGTGGTTGATATTCCTAATGGTTCTCATATTGAAGAAAAGACAGCAACGAAATGTTCATCTTGGAAAATGGAACTCAGCAAGCTCAATGAAAAACTGAAATCACTACAAGAGGAACTTGAAGTAGCAAACAAGAGAGCAGTATTTGAACATGTCAAAGTGGAGGAGATTGAATCCCAATGTCAAAATCAACTGATTAAATTGAAATAAGTTGAGGGGCTTCCTGAGGCAACTGCAAGCGAGTTGCAACTATTGCAAGAAAAATGTCGAGAAATGGAAATGGAGTTGGAAGAACAGTATAAAGAGAAGATGCAAGCTGAAATAAAATTTCTGATATTGACAGGCTTTGCCTACAGAAACATAGTAGCATAACCTGGAGGAAAAGCAGGTTCTGGCATTCGTGGAATTAACATTGGCAATAACAAAACAAGTGAAGATACAGTCGCCGACTATATGGTATAGTTTTTTTTTTGTGGTTTTCAATATGTATAGAATTATACTAATTTCAATTGGGCATATTGTTGATATATAGATCTATGTATATACTAAATCAAAATGTATACTTGGCTTGTAGTTCAGGTGTGGTTGGAGCTTGGACTAGATTTATCTAATTAAAGGGTTTATGGTTGTTTCACCATAACTAAATAGAAGTGTTTAAATTCTGGGTGGGTAAATTCTGGGTGGGTAGGTAGGTAGGTAGGCCCTTGGTTCCAGATTTTGAACCAGGGCTCTGATACCATGTGTAGTGACTGTAAATACTAATTTTGATATAATTCATTTCAATCACACAAATAACTTAATCACCAAAATATCCACAATATTCAGCAGAGATTAAGATTTAACTACAGCATAAAAAATAAAAAATAAAACTTAGCACTTTCATAACAAATTACCTGCTTCTAATGCTAATTTATGCAGGTATGATTGTCCCTTCCCTGCTGCCTTTCTATTGCCTTGCTGCTACCTGATGTGCTGATCATTCTGCCCAAACCATGTTTCCTCCCTGCAACCTAGGAGCAGCCTGTTCGGCTTCCTAGCTCCAGGATATCGTAAGGCTATCCTGGCTCCCATGCCCAAAACCCACAGCAAATCCAAGAGAACCCAAAAAAATAATCCCTTCTTCCGTAAGCCTCCTCCCGTCATATCCCTCCTTCACCGACCCTTTCCTCCTCATTCCTTTCCTTATCCATACATTTATTGTCTTATCCTCTTGGTTAATGTCTTATCTGATTATTAATGTTTCTTATCCTTACATTTAATGCTTCTTATCCCCTACGTATACGTAATCCTTTAATTAAACAATTAAATTTATTAACCCTCTTAAATTTAATACCCATGTCATTGAATGTAATAGGTAATTAATTAATTAATTAATCAAAATTATAACATTTAATTAATTAATAAATATTTAATTAATATTATTATACCAATCTTTGTTTAGTTAATAACATGTTAGAAAAATTAATTACCTAATAAATTTTTACTTATTAATCCCTAAGCATATATTCAACTAGGGTTGTTACATGTACCTACAAAAGCATAGAAAATGGAAAGTTGTTGACGAAACACACAGCTTTGGGCAAGTTAACTAAACCTTTTGGCCATGCATGGATGGTCATTCGACCAAATACCTAGCTCCTTCTAGCCTATAAAAGAAGGGGTAAGAGTCCCATTTGAAGGAAGAAAAATCACAGTAAAGAGACTATACCCAATTGAACATTCCCCTTGTCCCAACCTCTAGCCATCCTTGTGCAAAGAGAAGTATAGAGAAAAGCAGTTGGAGGACAGTTGAAGAGGATCCCAGGACCAGGTTCATGGAGCAGTGGCCGGCTTCATCTTCGTAACTTGCTTTAGTGAAGTTAATAATAAATAAGTGCTTTTCCCATCCCACCATATGAGGTTTTCATTGTTTATTGCATACATGTTGATTAAATATCTAACCCATTAATCTGTAGATCAAATACATGTGGAGTTCCTTTTTTGTCTTTTGTGAATGTAGGTCAGCCTTGGGAGGAGATTTTCAATCAAAGAGCGACCAAGCGTGAAGAGGGATCGATATCGAATGCCAGAAATAAGGTATTTTCACTTGATCTTCTTAACTACATATTTTCTTAAGAATAATGGGGATTAGGTCTGGGATGACGGTAAAAAGTAGGAATATTTAGGTCTTTTCTGCATGCATGATAAAACCCTAAGTGCTAGTCCTTAGAGGGATTTCCCACTCACAATAGAATTGATGACCGTACTAGGGATATCTATGGTTTCTGGGAATATTTTTTCTTATTTATTTTTAAAAACTGGTTTCATTCCTTATTTTTAAAGTTTCTGCAAAAGTCTAAGCTAAAAGAGATTCTGGTCTTCCATACCAGTTATCTCTGTTTCTTTGCTTGACTACATTTTTTTTTAAGGGACCCATAGAGGTACACACAACCTGTATAAGGTCTGCATGGATGTACCCACGCCCTACCTTCACACAACCTGCGTGTACATGCTAGCTGAGGAAGTGTCAGTCATGTGAATGATTTCAGAAAATTTCTTTTAGGGAGGCAGTCATCCTCTCCCCTATCAGAATTAATCCTTCTCAAGGGTTTTCTGGAACTCATTCTAGTCTTTGTTCTTTGCAGTTTATAGCTTAGGTTCCACCTCAGATTGGTTTGTTCTATGAAATTTTCTTTGAATTGTTTTCTTTTTTCTGTCAAAGTGAGTTTCTGAGTCTTCAAGAGATTTTGTTCCTCAATACCAGTTGTCTTTGCCAGTGCCTAATTGTTTGTCTTTTCATTTTTGAGAGTTTCATAAGTACACGCAGCCTTCATAAGGTCTGCATGCATGTACATGTGCCCTAACTTTACACAGCTCGCATGCACACACTGGCTGTTGAACTGTCAGTAGCATGCCTGTTGAGAATTTTTTTTTTTAAGGAGAGGCAGTCATCCTTTTATTTGTCAAAATTTTATCCCTCTCAGGTTTTTTGGTCTCTACCATAGCAGTCAGTAGCTTAGGTTTGATCACAGCAATAGCTTCCTTTTTCATTAAGAAGTTTCCTCAAATTTTTCCTTTCATAGGGATTTTAGACAAGTGTGAGAGTCCTTTTTAATCTGCTTGTGTGTTATTTTTAGAGTGACTCTTTGCGATCTATGCTTAGGCCAGAAGTTTTCGTGGTCTTTACTTGTTGATATTTTTCCTTTTTCTTTGTGAGCATTCAAATAAAAAAAAATATTCTATTTCTTTGTTTGGTTAAATAGTTGTCAGTTTGCATTAGTAACCAAGAAAAGTCTTTGCCTTCATAAGTTCTTGACGGTTTACTTAGATGATAAGTAGCTCATAGTCGAGTGAAATCATGTTTTGAGCTTGTTGTTCAAATATGTTAGAAAATTTTATTTTGAAAAGTTGGTTAAAGAATTTAAAAGAGCAAATATGAAGTTGTCAAGAAGTGTTTTGTTTCCAACTTTCTGTTTATATTTATTTTCGTCTCTCAAAACATCACTGGTTTCACTGTCATAACCTTTGAATTAATACAAGCCATAAAAATTAATGCTAAATCTAAAATTAATTAGACTTTTTATGTTTGTAAGGTCAACTAACTAGTTTAGGGTTAGGGCCTTGAATTAGGTTGGAGAGGAAACTCTTCAAGGCCATTAAATCAAACATTGGAGTCTGAGCTAGGGAGTGTTAAAAAGTCTAGTATCGTGAAAAGTTATCTGGGACCCTCCTCTAACACAGGGGATAAACACAAGGTCGCATGCAAAAAGGTAGCGGAGATAACCCCTCCAAAGCTAGACCAATCGTAGTGGAGAACACATATAGAGGGCTTGTCTTGGGATTTCGTCGATTGCATTTGCCACAAAGCTTCATGGATATTGAATCCATTCAAGGTCCTTATTCTTCTTCCAGACCACTTTCTTTCGATACCCTTGACAAGTTTCAAGCTCGATACCCTTCTCATTGTGGTCTACCCGACTGTCGACTGTACCCGCCTGGTGACTGTTCGCACGCTGGAAAATTAGTTTTATATCTTTTTTAGAGACATACATAGGTGATTGTGGGGGCATACCATGGTACCTAAGAAAGACATTGGGCCATGCTTTGCAGAGTATACCCAGAGGGTCCTTCCATGTTTGAGTTGCACTTGCACCAGTAAGTTTCTCTAGTGTTGGTTGTTATAATTGTTCTTCCAACTAGTTTAGTGTTTTCTTGTTTTATCTTGTGGGGATGTTTTTCTAGTGTGTGTTGTTTTTGAATGAATAGAAATCCCTAGTGTGTATTTGATATTCTCACACAGTGGAGGATCATGAGATCCACCAGTCATGAAGGCTTCTTCGCCTGCCACCGGTTACACTAGAGCCACCCCTACCACTGCTAAGGCGAAAGCTAGACCAACAAGGGTCTCTTGAAGCGACCAGGTCATAGGAAACCACACCTGATCAACCTCTATTAAAGGACCTTTCGATACATTTAAAGAGGTCAGTAATGGAAGAAAATCCTATCTCTTCTTTTGGGAATCCTAATATTCTCGCCACGGTTGTTGTCACAGGGGGTGTTCCACCTCCTACCCCACCATTGCCAATCTGATCCACCATGGTATCGACTGCCTCTACCTCAAGTAGTGGTCTGACCCCATCTATAGTAATGACCACTGCTCCTTTCATACAGAGTGCGACAGACCCTCCGTTCTCATACGGGATGCCTAGCACAGGTATAAGTCCTGAACTATCCTACTCCACTTTACAGACTTTAGGTTTGGGGGCATGGAGCTCTAATTCTCCTATGCAAGGACCCGTGGGGGGAAATTCATCTCCCTTTAATGATTTCCCTTATAGGGGAGGTCATATACCTCCTTCTTCCCCTTCACTTGGTAGTACGCACCAACAATCCACCGGGCCAAACACACACCATATTTCATTGGAGTAGGGAGTCAAGGACCACCTTATCATAGTATGTTGATAGGTTTGACACCATTTTATTTGTTCGATGCATTTGGTAACAATGTTTTTTCATCAACCGCTTTCCCGACCGGGGGAAACCCCTGTTATGAACAACCTAATTCTATGCAGGGTACTATTCCTACACAAGGGAAACCCAAGAACATCTTCCACATTAGGACCTTGGAATTCTTGGCAAGGATTAGTTCCCTCGTCAGGAATGTCGATCTGGGCCAATTATTTCCACAACCAATGGAACCCCGGGCAAGGCGCAATACATATGCCCATGGGATCGGCATGGGGTAACCCTTCCTAAAATCCTCCTAATGTAATGCATGCCCAACCATCTATGTCCTATTTTGGGAATCAGCCGATGATGTCTCCTCAAACGCAAAATTCGTACACTGGTCATGGCCATGGTTTTTACCAGAACCCCGACCAACAACCCAACTTTTCCTAGCAACCTGGTTCTAGTCAAACTCCAGGCCCCTTTTTCCATGGTTATCATTAACAACAACCAAAACTACCTTTCTTGGCAACCTTACATTTGCCATATTTGACAAGGTTGTTGAATGACCCCATCTGTCATGATCAATGTTGGCCCCCTATGTCGACAAAATTTCCTTCAGACATACCAAAGTGTGAAGCGAAGCCTAACGAAGATCTAGGGGATCATGCGACCACCTTCCATCTTTGGTGCTCATCTAATTGATTAAAATATGACTCCGTACAATTTTGATTGTTTCAACGCACTCTCACTAGGAGTGTTGTGAAATGGTACATCGAGCTCGACCGCTCAATATATTCTTCCTTCAGTGAATTGGCAATGGCATTCGTAAACCATTTCCAATTACCTATGAGATACGATGCTAACACAAAATTGTTGGCCAATTTCGAACAGACAAAAGCGGACCATATCTCTGATCACATCTGAGAATGGAGACGCCAGAAGAGTTTGATTAAGGTACTAGTCCCACTAGCATTCCTGCTTGAGTGGTTCCTTAAGTCTTTGGTCCCCCAGCTATCCAAAGACGTCGCAATGTCAGGAGTTTTTTCTGAGGAGGATTCCATTATGAGATCTCAACATCTTGAGCTCATTTATTCTCAATCTGGTTTACTGTACAAGATTTTGTCAGATGCAGAATGATCCTTACTAGATAAAACTAGACAAAGAGTTGGACCACATGCCGATGGTATTGTAAGTTCAGCACAAACCAAGCCCACTGAACAACTGACAAAACAATTGCATCAATTGTTTATAAAACACACAATGGCCAGCCAAACTATTGTTTCAGCTACTCCCCCTACCCAAATGTCGGATGTACACAGTGTGTAATCGACAAATCTAAAGGCCACCCAACAGCCTAATGGAAAGAAAAAACAATGTAAGAAGGGTAAGGGGGATAAGAAACCCACTAATAACGCTGGCAAGGGAAACATTGAGAAACAGAAGCCGAAGTATTCGTGTAACCTGTGTGTGGAAGACCACCTGACCCACCAGTGCCCTGAGCTTGCAGAGGCCCAAAAGTTTGTGTCATAGAAACAACTTGTTGTGTTAATGAATCCTTTCCAACATGGGAAAAACCTAACCCAAGCCTCTAAAAACATGGAAGGGGGTAGTCAAGGACCCTCTTCGTCATCAAACAATCCTGCATCTACAAATGTGTATATGATGAAAGGTGATTCTTTTATATCGACTAGAGCACATGACTACAATAAGCCAAGCACCTCTGAGAAAGGAAAAGAAGCTGAAATCCCATCTCTTCCTCTCCAGATTGAGAATACTTTGGGAGAAACAATGACATGCATCCCAAAAGGTGTGTTCAAGAAAGCTTCTCACAACCGAAATGCAAGGGCCTCCCAGAATTATTCTGTGGTGAAGGATTTATCTCAAACCCCTTGTGCAATGTCCACTTTGGAGGTCCTCCAGAGATGCCCTTCCTAGAGGAAAGCTTTGTTAGCCACTTTAGGATCTGTCAAGACTTCTAATCCAGGTACAATCATGCTAGATACAATCGATTTAAAACCTCGTCTCCCTTACCACGTAGCATTTCAGATAGTAGTGGCTTACCCCACGAAAACTTTTACTTGCAACATTTTCCGCATGGTGGTTGATGAGGGCACCTCGACATGCGTCATGTAGTTGGCATGTTGGAAGGTCATTGGCCAGCCTGTTTTGTCTCCATCACCTACTCTTCTTACCTCTTTCGACAGTCATTCATTCTGACCACATGGAATCATCTCCTCTTTCCCCATGCAGTTAGGAGGGAAGACTGTGTACGTCGAGGTAGAAGTAGTCGACGCATCCCTCGACTACAATATCCTGTTAGGTAGGAGTTGGACCTATTCCATGCAAGCAGTGGTTGCTATAGTTTTTTGGGTCTTGTTTTTTCCACACGAGGGCCTGATCATGACCATTGATGAATTGTCCTTCTCTAGACCTGACCCTTCATTGGGGGCATCTATGGTCCCGATGATTAAGAATCCCCAATCAGGCATCGTCAATGTAGGGGTTGGTTTATGCCCATATTTGATGGGTAATTTTGATTACCTGCCTCCTCAAGCCAATGTCAAGTTCATATCAGACCACCATAAGGTTGAGATTTTCCAATTTTCGTCATTTCGCATGAATTACTTCAACGATCCATGGATTCTTCCTTCCTCATAAACCACGATGGAAGGGACAGAGAACCATGGTATGTCCATGCCCTTGTCTACGATAGAAGCAGCATACTCTTTAGTCCAACAAGCTTCACCCGAAACCAATCTGACTCTAGCACAAGAGTTATATCTGATCCTAGAGCCTATTTGGGCTCAAGGTTCCCTCGCTGGTACCGATTTTTTAGACTTAGTCTTTCCCTCAAGAAAAGCAATCATTGAAGCAATGACTAGTTCAGACAAACCCTGGGATGATCTCCATCACAGATCATACTTCCTCCCAGATTTAAGAAGAATCAAAGCAGGGGAGTTCACCATGACTATGACTGGAGATAGGTCTTGTCCTATCAATCCCTTGGCTACACATGAGGTTTATACGGAGGTTGATATGGAAACTATCATTGAAACTATACCGATTAATATCTCCAAAACCCCTGGCATCGTGGAGAATGTTTTCGTCGGAGCTGACTGTTCCCCCAAAAAGATTCAAATTTACAAAGACTTATTTAAAGAATTCAATGATGTTTTTTCTAGTCTTACAAGAAAATGTTAGGCATTGATCCAAAAATAGTCGAACATGAGATCACAAATTATCTGGATGCCAAGCCAGTTCAAAAGAAGCTTCATCCAGTTAATCCTAGGAAAGAAAAAACTATTAAGGTGGAAGTAGAGAAACTACTCAAAGAAGGTTTTATCTATCCTATCCATTTGACCCAATGGGTGTCAAATGTTGTGCTGACCAACAAGAAACATGGCACGATTCACGTATGTACGAACTTCCATTATTTGAACAAAGCATGTCCAAAAGATAATTTCCCCACACCATTCATTGACCAGATAGTTGATGAATGCGTTGGTTGTGAGGATTTTTTTTCATGGATGGTTTTTCGGGATATAATCAGATACATATCAAACCCTAGGACTAGCACAAAACAAATTTCATCTATCCATGGGGTACATTTTCCTATCGTGCGATGCCTTTTGGTATCAAAAATGCTGGAGCTACCTTCCAACGGGCCATGTCTTTTGCTTTCCATTATCTCAAGAATATAGTCGAAGCCTATTTATATGATTTAGCATCACGATCTCGCAAGATAATGGATCATCCCACACACCTCCAACTTATCTTTAAGTGATGTCGCTACTTCCAGATTCACTTGAATCCAAACAAGTGAAACTTTTGTGTAACATCAGGTAGTTTGTTAGGTTTCATAGTGTCAACAATAGGGATAATGGTCAATCCTCTCAAGGTTGAGGCAATAGTTCAGTTGCCTCCCCCATGCACAATCCTTCAACTTTAGAGTCTAAAAGGAAAGGAGAACTTTTTGAGGTGTTTCATCGACAACTGTGCCAAGATCACAAAGGGCTTTATGCACTTATTGAAAAAAAACTTTCCTTTTCATTGGGACAATGCTGCTCAACACTCCTTTGAAGCATTGAAACATGCCCTCACAACTGCCCCTCTGCTTTGGCCACCCGATTATAACAAAGATTTCTTATTATACTTGGCTGCAACAAAGTCAACCATTGGCATGGTCTTAGTTCAGGAAGATGATTTTCTCTGAGAATATGTGATCTATTACCTAAGTTGAGGCCTCATTGGATCAGAAGTTAATTATTCTCATATTGAAAAACTTGTGTTGGCAACAGTCCATGTTGTCCAATGGTTTGGTCATTATGCTTTGTTTCCCAAGACCACCATCATTGCCATTGTGAATCCATTTCAATACATGTTGACACGACAGGTAATCAACGGAAAGATCAGTAGATGGATAGTTATCCTCTAGGAATTTGACATAGATTTTGTTTCGATGAAATCCAAAAAGTCATTGGTCTTCACAGAACTTATCTCGAAACTTATGGTTGAGTCAGGTGATGTTATGCCTGAAGAATTGCCTATTCGAGGAGATATGTTCCTGATAGCATATTCAGACCCCTGGTATGGAGAAATTCTTGTCTATCTCTAGACTTTGAAGTGCCCTGCCTCTGCTTCTCATGATGAACATTTCCATATACGTCATCAGGCCAATAATGATCTCATCCTCGAGGACACTCTCTATCGTAGAGGTGTAGATTGCATTCTTCGTCAATGCCTCACTCATGATAAAGCGAAAATTGTGCTTAATGATTACCATACTGGAGCATGTGGCAGTCATTTGTTTGGGTTGGAAACAACCCAAAATATTTTACAATTCAGTTACTTCTGGCTGAAACTAATCAAAGATTGTATTGAATCAGTCAAGAAGTGCCACCCGTGTTAGATCTTCTCTCAAAAGATGAGGGCACATCCCGCTCCCATGTTTCCTATCATCACAGTTGGTCCCTTCACCAAGTGGGGAATTGATTACACTACATGCAACCCTCCTTCAGCAAGGGGGCACCATTATATCATTGTAGCCGTAGACTAATTCACGAAGTAGGTTGAAGCTATGCCAATGTTTAAAGATGATGGAGAGACTGCAACTCTCTATTTGTTCAACCAGACAATCGCAAGGTTTGACGCCCCGAGAGAGATTGTCACTGACCATGGCAATCACTTTCAGAACCAAATGATGATCGAATTAACATCAACTCTTGGGTTACGAAAAGAACATTCGTCACCCTACTACCCCTAAGAGAATGGTCAAGTGGAAGTTGTAAATAAATCTCTTAAGACCATCCTACAATGAATGATCAATTCAGCCAAGTCAAATTGGCATTTGATGTTATACTTGACATTATGGGCTTACCAAATGTCTGTTAAGATTGCAACCGGTTTCTCACCTTTTCAACTTGTTTACAAGATGGAAGCAGTATTGCCTATAGAATGTCAGATCATGTCCCTAAAGTTGGCGGTACAGTTACTACCAGGCACTTCCCCACTTGAAGAGCGGTTATTATACCTTGAGCAGCTCAATGAGTAGCGTCATGATACAACCCTGGCCAACAAGGCTCACAAACCAAAAGTCAAGTGCTAGTATGATCGGTTCATTCATCCTCAGATTTTCTTTGAAGGCAACCTTGTCTTGGTCTATGACTAGGATAAGGACTCCCTGGGGGCAGGAAAATTCAAACCCATGTGGTTCGGACCTTTCATCATAAAAGAGATTCTAAAAAAGGGCATGTATCATCTGGTAGAATTTGAGGGAAATTATTTGGAGGAGCCTAGAAATGGGCTCTACCTCAAGAAGTATTACTCATACGTAGGTCGCCTTGGGTAATGTTTTGTAAAATATGTATAGTCTGTTGGCAAATTCAGTTAACGAACAGTGATTGGCAAATTCAGTTAACAGATAGTGATTGGAAAATTTAGTTAACAGACAACGAATGCTTGTCATTGATGGCAACAGTGAAGATGACAGGAAAAAAGAAGACAAGTTCAGAGAGGTTAATGATAGAAAGCAGTAAATTATCGAAGGCAGCGAATGATCAAAGGTAGCGAATGAACGAAAGTTTGAAAAGAATCTCTTGAGAAGAAGAATATTTGATCATTGAAGAGGAAGACAGATCTCATTTGTCAGATCTGAGCACAGGGTCCGACCACCGTTGGATTAAGGAGAATCTGCACAGTCTTTAAAGTGCAAGGAGAAGAGGGCGCAATCACAATATGCAAAATCGCGATGAAATCTGAGTTGTCAGATCAAGCTTTGATCTAGACCGTTAATTCCAGTCAGTATTGGGGATCAGGACTTTGAAGTGACAAGAACACTTGACATCAAGAACCCCGATTTCGTGATATGCAATATCACAATTCAATCGCAGCCATTAAATCGAGAATGATATCTACACCGTTGATCCTCTTCATGGAGTATCGGGGATCGTGAATTTGAAATGACAAAGTCACTTGACCTCAAGAACCCCGATTTCGTGATATGCGATATTGCGATTCAATCATAGCCATTGAATCGAGAATGAGATTTGGACCGTTGATCACAACCTGTGTCGGATTTTCGGGGATAGCGATTTCAAAATGCAAAGAACCCAATGCAACGAAAACCCCGATTTGACGATATACGAAATCATGATTCAATCATAGTCGTTAAAAGGAGATCAGATTCTGGACCGTTGATTCTAGTTCATGTCGGAGATTCGGGGATCGCAACATGGAGTGGCATGTGAACAAATGCAACAAGACTTCCAAAATCGCGATACATGATATTGAGATTCAATCACATCCATTGAGCCAATATCAAACCTGGATCGTTGATCACACCCCATATCGGAGTTTTGTGAATCGAGAAATAGAGAGGAAAAGAAACAAGTGCAAAAAGGATCCCGATTTCGCGATATGCGAAATCACGAAAGTGCCTTTCACATAAAGCCTTGGCCACAGCCCTTGGTCATGGGAAGAAAAGGAGTCAGTCCAGATAAGCTACATTTCGGAGTTTCGGAGATTGCGATGTAAAAGTGTCAAGAAACTTGGGCAAATAAATGCTGAAAACCTATTTAAAAGGCAAGAATAATAAAGGTCATTCAACGGTGCAGATAAGATTTGAATGTGATCGGAGGGTTGCTGTTCTTCTCACACATTAATGCTTCAGTTATGAATCTGTTAAGAGAAATAGACTCATCATGATGAATTGGTTAGCGTTTCAGTTGCTAGGACAGGTGTTCTTGTTTCAGCCGAGGGAAGGCGAAGTTGAACTATCGGGAAGGTATGCATAAAAGAAGATGAGACAGATTGTGTAAGGTTGGTTGTTCTAGAAGAAAAAGAATGAAACTGTAAGAAAGGAAAAATGAGAGGATGCACAATATGAAATTGAGCATATGTGCAGAGTGAGATAAAACTCAGAGAAGAATAAAAAAGCAATTCGAAGCAAAGCAGAATGATAGAGAAAGCTGATGTAGAGCAGACCTGCTGAACAGACAGAGGAAGAGGAGAATTGCATAATAGTTTGAAGAAGATAAGACTTATAGAATAGAAAAAGACTAGTAAGAACTGATTTATCTATGTAGTTGTCTGTGTATTCATTATTTGATGTGCTAGGGTGGAAGGGAGGTGCTCGGGAGGACTGTTGTCCTCAGAGGTTCAAGTGGGAGATTGAACACAGGAAGTTGTAGCTTCCATCTGGTTGTAGCCAGAGAAACAAGGGTGGCAGGGTGGTGCTAGGGAGAACAAGTGTTCTTTGTTATACAGGTTGGAGCCTGTGTAACTGAAAGTTGATGCTTCCATCCAATTGGTGCCGAACATTCAGGAAGTTGGTGATTCCATCCAGTTGGTGCTGGAATATTCACGGATTTGGTGCTTCCTTCTAGTGGGTGCTAGAGAAACTAGAGAGTTGTAGCTCTCAAACAAGTTGCATCTTGTAAACCAGAGGTAGCAACCTCACATTGAGTTGGTGCTCAATTGTAAATGATGTACAGAACTGAAAAAGACTGCCTATCATTTTGAAGAAGAAGAGGTTTTCTCCCTTTATGGGTTTCCTCATGAAAATTTGTCTCTGTGTGTACTTTATGTGTGATTGATGGTTGTTACTTTTATTTTCCATATGTTGTATATTGTTGATGAACACTTGAAGGAAGATTAAAAGTATTTAAAAGGTATAAAATTGTTTAAGCTCATAAACAATTGATTCACCCCCCCCTCTCAGTTGTTTTGATATTTCCAACAATTGGTATCAGAGAGGGTTCCTTTTATTTAAAGGTAGATATGTAAGCTTAAACATGATAAGTCATGAAGGGACTTCAGCCTCTAAGCCCCCTCTATTTGATGGAAAAAAAATTTCCTTCTAGAAGATTAGAATGAGAACATATTTAATGGCCTTGGGTGCTGATGTTTGGGATGTAGTAGAGACTGGATATACAAAGCCTGTTGTGCTAGCCAACAAGGATGATACGTTAGAGTTTAGTTTTAACGCTACGGGGATGAATTCTATCTTGAATGGACTTGCTGAAGCTGATTTTGTAAAGGTGATGCATCTTGATACTGCCAAAACAATGTGGGATAAACTTATTAACAGTTATGAAGGAAACGAGAAAGTAAAAGAGGCCAAACTTCAAACATACAGATTGAAATTTGAACAACTAAAGATGAATGAAGATGAAACAATTAGCAAGTATTTTTTAAGAGTTGAAGAACTTGTAAATGCCA
>JASDQU010739838.1:363510-377249 GCA_032191745.1 Picea mariana
AGTATCCATGTGATTGGGTCCTTTCCATCAAACTTTCTCATATCAATCTTAGGAACGTGGTTGGTCTTCAAACCAAAGTTGGAGTTTCTCCATTCTTGATTCACCTTCCTTGTGTCCTCATCATGAATTTCATGGGATGAATTTTCACTTTTGGGTGTCTTCTTTGTTACAAAATTTTTCATTACTTACATGATATTAGCTTCCATTGAATCCATCTTAGTGTCCAACTTAGCTTCCATTGAATCCATCTTGGCTTCCATTGAATCCCTCATCTCGTGTAGTTCATCTTTGGTTACTGTCTTCTTTTGTAAATCATTTATGTCCCTATGCATTTCTTCACCTTCATCAAGAGTCCAATTATGATTTTCTGGAGGCTTATTTGGTGTAGGAGGTCCCTTTTTGGGTGGCATGTTGGCCAAATATCACTTTTGAGTCTTGATTTTGAGGTGGTTCTGCTAGAAAATATTTATTCTGTTATATCTCCCAAGTTTCGTCCCTTCTGGGTATGAAACTTTCCTTTAGGTAGTTCTCTGATATTTCTTCTCTACAATGCCATAAGTCTGATCAAAATTGGATGTGCCAAGTGGAATTTACGGTAACTTCCTCACAACTTGCTGATTTTTGGCCTTTCCAGGAGATCTCACTTGTATAGAATGCCCCGCACAAAATAATTGATATCAAATTTTGAAACTTGCACCCAAAATAATAAAAAGGATCCACGATCCAATGAAACTAGTCCCACTCAGTTTGGTTACTCTAGGAAGAAGTTATGATTGTTTTACCTAGAACACCTTCTTGAGACTAGTCAATAGGGCTAGTCAGATACCCTATCTTACATAGGGTGTATATACAAATTTAAGATGATCCAGAAGCTGAATTTTTTACCATAGATACAATAATAATTTATATAAATGATCTCCAAAATGCAGGGTCTGAAACGTTACATAAAAGTGTTTATAGATAAAATGCCTCAATGTCTCATTTCAGGATGATTCCATAACCCTATCTTGTACAGGATGTATCTCCGAAATTATAAGGTATCAGAAGCTGAATTTTGAACCCAACGTACCTTGGTCTGTCTACTAAATACCCTCCAAGCGGTTCCTTCTAAAACGTTGTAGAAAAATAGTTATAGAGAAAATTCCACGGTGTCTCAGATGTAGCAGCGAAACCCCAAGACCTTGAGCTCTGATACCATATGTTAAGAACCAAACATCAATATAGCATGGAAAAACCTCAGGAAAAGTACTCAACGCCTTGAAATTGAGATAATTTCAGATAATAAGCCTCTTTGAGTTGGCAACCTCCTTTTACCCCACTTAAAATGTTCAAGTACCAGATGATTCAAAATGAAAATGTCTCCTTGGTATATATAGGAGACTAGGAGGTTTAATTACAAATAATGGCCTAAAGTCGACATAATTAAAATAACATTACTAATCTACATTACAACTAATGGCCTAAAGCTGACATAAATAAAATAGCATTACTAATCTAATATGCCCCAATTAAGGGGTAATGAGCCAACATTAGGGCTTAACAGTCTCTTAGAGCGAAGTTTTCATTATATTACATATTTTCATGTTCCTAGGCGATTAAACCAAGTCACAGATACTCTAGCTAATCAAATCTTAGATTGGCATCTCACACACATATAAGAAAGACATACACATGCACATGTAAATACATTTTTAAAGACAAAAATAATTCATAAGACATAAAAAGACATAAAAATCCATATATAATATCAACATCATCAGAGTACATAGGTGGGCGCATGCGCCTCAAAAATACAACTAGTAATGATTCATGGGGCTTATGCCCTCAAAAAATATATACAAGTAGTGCCCTTGGCACATGAAAAGACTATACTAACTAAGGTCAGGGCCTATGGGCCCTATTGTAATGATCAACAATGTTTTCCAAACGCTAAAAAAGTCAGACCCACGTCTGTGGTGCTCCCACTACATGAGGATGCATAGATGGTGGCAGATCCTCAATCTCTGCCATGGGGACTATGTGAGTGAGCGAGGTAAAATTTCTCTCTACTTGTCTCAGAACCCTCTCAGCCTCATCGGCTGGAAGATCTTCTGCTGCTGCTGGTCCCCCCATGGCGGTGGGTGCGGCCTTTGGCCAAGGACGTCACTTGTTCTTCACATAATCTATTGGTCGCACTAGTCCCACATCTACACATAATAGACACATATCTGTCAAATGCTCTGGTATAAAAAAATGATATATATAAAAAATAACATAAAAATTACATATGTTTAAAAAAAACAAAAAACAAATGATGCAAACTTACCCATCTCTCCTTGCTCCTTGCTGGGAGGTACTGGTATCTCAGGGTATCTCTAGAAGTCAATCCCAGCATAAGGGTTATCCTCTATGACTGGGCTCTGTTGCGACAACCAAGAAAAAAAGTTGTCATCAAAGGACTCATTGGTCCTTCCTCCCCCCTGTCATGGCAGCAAGACTGCCCATTTTCATATTGCAGGAAGAGAGGCTTGATGCCCGCATACCACCTCTTGAGGGATGAAACTAGCCACTCTTTCAAAGAAGAAAGAGAAAACAATGGTGCCAAACCCAAAGTTCCTATGAGTTCGCAACCAATAGTCTGTCAGTTGTATCTTCATACAGTCCAATAATGTGGTGCTCCAATAAAAAATATGTGCATTTAAGCACTGAACTACACAGTTCATCTGTGCACGGGAAGCCTGATGCAAAGTGGAAGACCCTGTAATCCGCTCGATAAGAAACACTATCGCTTGCAGTGCTAATTCTCAAATATTACTTATTAACACTTGCGAGCTTGTCCTATCTGTACCCACCTCACAATAGAGTCCAATCAACTTCGATATGTTGTGAGGCCCCGAGGGAAATGTAAGGAAGTTGACTTGTTCCCCTCGTCGAGAGAGGCTAGTCAAAAAGTATATTTCCTTGGTCGTTGGCACCAACAACTTCCCCTCTAGCATAAAGGACTCTGCGTCAGGATGCCAATAATCAACCAAGGCATTCAGTAGCCTAGGTTGTGCTTGCATGAAAGGACATAGGAATAATTTTAGCAACCCACATTGCATTAAGGAAGCAACAACATTGGGGTCCTCCCCAACCAATGCACTAATATCCTCATGCTCTCTTTCCCTCTAGTGAACATACATCCTGCAAAAAACCAAGTTAAGGAGGGTTAACCCTTGCTTTTTAAAGTTTTTTCCATTAAATAAAGGGTCCACGCGGGCTGTAATGATGACAGTCGCATGTACATGCGTGTAGTTTTTCCTCTGCCCAAGTGTACACATGAGATGTCATAGGAAAACCCGCGTGGACTTAGGGCCAACCTTTTGAGGGTCGACGCCCCCCCAAAAAATGAACCTAAATGAATAAAGAAAGATTTAAATTGCAAGAGGAGAGAGTTTATACTTACTTGGTCCAAGCAGATGGTTGTTTCATCCACCAAAGCTCCTAGAATCAATTCTTTTCACAAAGGGGCAGTTTTGGCTTTTAGTCAATTTCTGAATTAACAATGGTGATAATGAGCTGCCGGCTTCTATTTATAGAGGTTTTTGGCCTTTTTTCTTTGTCAATTTTTGGACCCTTTTGTCATTTTTTCTAAACTAAAAATCATTTAAGATGGTTCAGGAGTTTTTTTTGGATGATCACGCAAAGTGGTACTTTGGGTATTTGGAATTTTTTTTTAGAGTTGGTTTGTTTTGACGGTCCTTTGGTAAAAATTAATTTTCTCCGACTCGTTGCATTTAAGTCAGGATTCCACCTCAACTTTATACATATCGTTGTCTTTTTGGCTTTTCCATAGGATTGATCCCACTGAGTTGCGACATAGAACCCTCTTTACTACTTTAGAAGTGTTGTAATTTGGTGGTAGAGCCTACCATAACATGGATTCCTTAGGTAGATCCTAGTTGCATGATGGTGTCCATGCTGTCACTAACGACTATAGGCTCGGGAGTCCTTTTTAGATTTTCCCTGATTACGAGTTTGAGTCTCATTTGCATGATTCCTTATCACTCTTGACCTCACCCTAGGGACTCCCCAAAACATATCGGGTCTTCTTTTAAGACCTTTTCATACCCTCTAAACATGAAAACATTGTCGAGCGATCTTGTGGCCTTTCATGCTCACTAAATTGGAATTTGAAGTCACGTCTGTCTGGCGGTAGTTTACCCCTTTTTCGGTCTAGA
Organism: Picea mariana; assembly: GCA_032191745.1. Classification (NCBI taxonomy): domain Eukaryota; kingdom Viridiplantae; phylum Streptophyta; class Pinopsida; order Pinales; family Pinaceae; genus Picea; species Picea mariana. The sequence goes on from JASDQU010739838.1 coordinate 367,710, forward strand.
TGGTCAACTGTATGAACAAAGGTATACTCTAGAGGCCTTGGATCTCTAGAAGATTATTCTCAAGTATAATTTTAACCCTTTTTCGGGCTTGAGGGACTAAATTTACGAAAAAGGAACCCCCATGGAGTCCATAGTTAAGCTCTTTCTAGACTCCCTAAAATTGAAAAGATCGTCAAGTGACCTTATTCTTTCACACTCATTAAAATGGTCCAGAAGAACATTCCAGATGGAGTCCATAGTTAATCTTTTTTCAGACTCCTTAAAAATGAAAAAATGGCCGAGTGATCTTGTCTTTATCACACTCGTTAAAATGCTTTTGAATAGATGTCTTGTCAGTGCTAGTTTAACCCTTTTTCGAACCAACTAGACTACCTTCGAAAAAGTTACCCCAGTGGAGTCTCCTTTTACATTTTTCAGACTCTCTAAATATGAAAAATCGTCGATATTACCTTCTCTGGGTTCATTAAACTTACATTGAAGGATGTTACCACTGTGTGTTTTGTTAACCGCATTTGCATACCTGTGTCTTTGGTCTAATGTCGGTTCCATGTTGCTCTCAACTGAACCATCTGAAGCATGCCTTATACGCAAGCCCTGTAGCACTTTTCCTCTACGTCTTGACACCTTTGGCCCCAGGAGGGATTTTTCCTTAGTGTCCTTGCTTTGAACATCAATCTTGTCCTTGCACCTCGAACTTGTGTGTTTGCGACACTCATTCCTCCTTTGTAACGTAACATTGTTTTTCCAAATTTATTTGAAAAAGACAATATATATATATATATATATATATATATAAACCCCAAAAAGAGGAAGGGAAAAGTATTTTCTTTGTATTGGTAGCACAATGAGTCTCCCTTGGATAAAGCACATCCTTTCGTTTGTTCGTCAAGCCCTGGGATTTAATATGACCTTAGGAAGTTGTTCCCATTACATTGAGATGTGTCCTCCTCCATTTGGTTATTCTTCCAAACATATGGAGAGTTTTCGTTGCCTCCTACCTCGTGAACTTATGTTAATTCCATGCTTCATGAGTTTCATCATTTGTCTTTCTATTGTCGAAGGGAAGTTTTTCCAAGCCTGAGTTGGCCCCTCTGCAGTTTGTCTCTTTCCCTCATTCGCAACCATCCCAAAAGTCCAATCAAGTATTTGTTTGAAATCAATGAAGCTTTCAATATGATGATCAAGATTCTCTAGTCGATGACCGATGAGTCATCAAAGACCTCTAGGTAGTTACATTGTACACTCATATTACACTCCTACCCGAGTTTTGAATATTTTTAAGTTGTTGCTCGAGCTCTGAAGACCTCATCTCCAACCATCAGGCCTTATCATCTTCTAGAAGATGGATACTATACATGTATATCTTTTTGATTTTGAGATGTAGATCTGTTGTGTATTGCTAATGGGTAAACTTTATATAGTTATATGACATGTATCTACAGTGTATTTGATTGGTATCCATGATTTTATTTCATCCCGAGCATGGGTATGCCCGCCTGGGTGAGACAATTGTTATTTTGCATATGGCACCTTCCGATTTCTGGCCCTTGGGCTCACTTGTTTGGAATGTTGGTGAAGATTGATAATGTATTTTGGCCATCAGATTCTCTTATGACCTCACACATTAGGGGGCATCTGTTATAACCCTAAATTTAACCAGATATACTTACCTGGCATCAAGCCATCTCAGACTCCTTCTTTTCCCAAACACTACTGAACAACTCTTCTTAAAAATTCTTTTTATAAATTCCCACGCACCCTACTCCATTGTTGCATGCGTGTACATGCTAGCTGCTCCAATACAGCCTGTGTGTACCTGCAAAAACACAAAAAAAGGAAAGTCGCTGATGGAACACACAACTTTGGGCAAGTTAACTAAACCTTTCGGCCATGCATGGTCGGTCATTTGACCAAATACCTAGCTCCTTCTAGCCTACAAAAGAAGGGGTAAGGGTCCCATTTAAAAGGAGCAAAAATCATATTAAAGAGACTATACCCAATTGAGCATTCCCCTTGTACCAACCTTTATCCATCCTTGTGCAAAGAGAAGTATAGAGAAAAGCAGTTGGAGGATAGTTGAAGAGGAGCCCAGGACCAGGTTCATGGAGCAGTGGTCGGCTTCATCATTGTAAGTTGCTTTAGTGAAGTTAATAATAAATAAGTACTTTTCCCATCCCACCATATGAGGTTTTCATTGTTTATTGCATACATGTTGATTAAATCTATAACCCATTAATTTGTAGATCAAATGCATGTGGATTTATTTTTTTGTCTTTTGTGAATGCAGATTAGCCTTGGGAGGAGAGTTGCAGTCAAAGAGAAACCAAGTGTGAAGAGGGATCGATATCAAATGCCATAAATAAGGTATGTTCACTTGATCTTCTTAACTACGTATTTTCTTAAGAATAATGGGGATTAGGTCCGGGATGATGGTAAAAAGTAGGAATCTTTAGGTCTTTTTTGAATGCATGATAAAACCGTAAGTGATAGTCCATAGAGGGATTTCCCACTCACAACAAATGGCACCTTGGAGCTGATTCTAAAACTCTCAAGTGTATGTACAACATTTCTCATGGTGCAAATGCAATGCATAGTTTCTTATATTGCATGAAGAAAAACAAAAAGATCGAAGTTGGAATGGTGGTATTTTGAGCTGTCATCAAAACCTTCCTACCAACTGTGATCAACTTGATCCAAATCTAGATGTAGTGCTTCCTATACCATTGATTAGCATGCACATGTGCAATTTGCATGCATTTGTGATAATTGTTGATAAGATGGTGTATTTATGTATTTTGTTTTCATGGAACAAAACCCCACAGGATGAAAGTAAAAAGTCAATTGAGGCAATTGAACGTGTTCTTTAAAAAGCAGGTTTGCATGGTGGGCATGTTAAAATTGAAAAAGATATTAAGAGCTCAGGTACATGAGGAAATCTTCCAGCAAAGCCATCAATGTCAGGTGTCAAGGCACGTCGTTTTCTTGAAAACAAATGTGGACATGGATGTTGGGGATTGTATGAAGAATTAATTGATGCAGAAGATGATTACACTAGTGAAGGGCGTGAATCAACTAGAAAGAAGAAATGTGGTTGGAGGTCACTTTCATCTTTTTTTCTACTGATGGATAAGGAAAAATTCATGGAAGGTGATGCAATAAACTTTCAATAATCTATTACAAAATTCATAAGAGCAACAATAGAAGCCTTGGGAGGCAACCATATGATAGATTATATGGTATGCATATTAATTTTCATCCCACTAGTACTTTCCTTTGTATGTTTCTTTACTATACATAATTTATTGTAAATTAACTTCATTTCATACATTTGTTTGGTATTCTAAGATAGATTCATGCCAATGTTTGTAGCATATTTTATTTGCACATGGACCATGATTTGCAAGAAAATATGGAATCTTGGCCATTTGGGGTACACAGGGTATGGAGAAATCACATAAGCAATCTCGTACCATTTACCATAGATGCACACAGAAAGGAGGGGGTTCCAGTCATTCAGATGTTCTTGTGCAAATGGGTCAAGCATTTTATAGGCATAAAATAGATGGATTTAAGAAGAAAAACCACCTTCCAGAAACATTTGAGCTTAGTATAGTGATAAGAACAACAGAGAAAAATAGAAAACGTAAGATATCTGATGTTTCTAAAGGTAGAGTTGGGACAAGTGCTAGGTATGCAATCTATATGTTAACTTTTCTACCCTCTCAATTTAATAATTTTTTTTTTAAGTCTCATTATCATATTTATTTTTGTAGATGTGACCCTCTATCAATGGGACCTTCCATAAGACATTCAAGTTTCCTATAAGTGTATTCTCTTCCAAATAATTTTGTAAGTTGTTAAGTTTATCAACTTTATGAAGCTTATATTTTGTGTGTCAAATAATTACGTAAGGAAAGATAGAAAAATATTTTTTTTGGTATCAAAACTAACTGAACTCTTGTACATGTCAACAAGTAAAACATGGACATTTAAACCCCAGAAGTCTAGAAATCCATCTTCTATATGCTTCAGGATTCATTATGTCCAAAAATCCATCTTTTCCCATATCTTAATTGGCTGTAAATGCATCAAATCTTCAGAGACATGGACCTGCATTCAGTTGTTTGGGTTTATGTAGTTCTAATGTTGCACTTTATGACTATATTCAATTATGATATTTCATGGCCATATTGTAGAGTTTATCAGGTTGTGACCTACATGTCATTTTGTAAACATAGATACTTGTATTACTGGAATAAAATTGAATTGTCTTCCCTTCATAGAGAAGCAATTATAATTTTGTTATTGGAAAATGTACACTGTGTATCTTTTGTAACTCCATTGTAACAAAAGTAGAATTGTATAATTCAGTCACATCTAGAATTGTATTGGGTTCAATTATTTTGGCTTTGTTGTCTTGTTTTTTGTTTCTTTTTTGTTTTGTTTTCAAAATTAATAATTTAAGTCACATTACATTTTAATATGCTTCCACACATATCAACATGATTGGGCAATGTGACTTGTTAAGAAAGTACCAGTGATGGTAACTACTTGGTTTATTTGTATATCTTATTCAGTATACCCATCTCCATCAAAATTTGAAGGAATCCAAAAATGACCATGACAAAAACATAGAAAATTCCTACAATTAAATACAACAAAGAGAATAAGGGACAATACATGCCAAAAAGCAAAGAAAAATGCTAGAGGTCAAATATGGTACCTCAAAAGGATGATTTTTTTTGGTACATTTTAATTCATAGAAATTCAACATTTAGTTGTCTGGCCCTTGTAGTCATGAGCAGGAAAAAACAATGTGTCCTTTGGAAATGTGAAAATATGACATAGGAAGAAATATCATGTTACGGGCAACAAAAGATACAGTTAAGAGGTTATACTACAGACCAAAGAATTGAACATTCAATAAAAAAACAATAAGAGAAATTCAACATTCAACATTCAATATCCCATTAGCAGGTTTTTATACTTCCCCATCATTGCCAATATTTAATCTTATATACAAATTGATCCAAAGGCAACATTACAATGATTTTTTACAATCATTTAATACTACTATACACACAATTATGGTTGAAATTCGATCAAGTGAACCCTACAAAGACCACATCGAAATCAAGCTATGTCAATTACAGCCTACACGTAAATGATAAGTTCTTTGTCATTTGCAATCAACATATTCCCCAAAAATTATCATCGTTTATTCCTTATATCATCCAAATGAACATAACATGTAGGAGAAATCAAGTGGCTAACCCCATGATCAATTAGTACATTAATTTCATTTAAAACTACGTCAATACAATACACAAATTCCCATGATGGGCACACTATCACAACTTCATGTCATTTCGTTATATATCAATGTCGATATTAGATTCAATTATGGCTTCTAATTGAAGTTGCGCAGCTTTGAATTCATAACAATTGGTAGATAACTATATAATCATGACAATATATACAAAATCATATAAGTCGATCATAAAGTATCACACAAAACATAAACAAAACAATCAAATATGTTAGCTACAGGGAAAGAACATTCCCTTCAACATACTCCTATGCTACCAAAACATAGAACCCCTAGATTCCTTACTACACAACCTTTCTGGTACATAAACTAGTATGAAACCCTTAGGGAATGCTCTCAAGATGTTTCATGGCTGCTAAGTAACTTGGTTTGTGTTCATGTTCAAATTCATGGAACAATGAAGTTCAAAAAAAGTTCATCTCTGCAAAGAAATATGATCAAATTTACCATTAAGTTCGATATAAATAATTAATCGNCACACACACACACACACACATATATATATATATATATTAACATCAAATTTGACCCAAAAATATGTCAAATTAAAAGTCAAGATGAATACATGCATGCATACATAAATACATTGTTTTGTTTTTACATTTTTGAAGTTAACCGAAAAAATGAAAAGGGAATATTAAGGGTGGAAAAGTTTCCAGGTATGAGCCAACACAGATCAGAGAATCAATGTCTAAAACAAAAAATCACTATGTTGTCATATTTCCCAGAAACGCAACATCAATCAAAAATGCAGTGACAACTATTATTAGCAAAATTTGTCTATTGGGATAGACCCGACCTATCCGGCTGTGAAGATGGTTACAACCTCTTTGCTAGCTCAGCACAAAACATAGACTACCCACACCTCGGGTGGTCCTTCGCCTGAGGCGATAAAGAAGGGGAAAAATACAGGTGAAAGACTTACAAGAAGTCTTTCTCAGGACCACCCACCCTGGGTGTTATCCTTCCTTAGCTTCCTAGATGGCCAAAATGGCCTAGGGGGTGAAAATGATGGGCAGTGGAATGAAAACGAGCTTACTAATTTTTAGGACAGACAACTAAATAAAGAAGACAACGAGTTCTTCACTTGCTTAAAGCATTGGAAACTGTCCCAGAATGGGTCCCCGGGATAAACCGGTGTCCTAGGTAATTAACCAATGAATGCCTTCAGTAAAAGGGTGTGAAAAAAGGGTGAAAAGAGGGATTAAAATATACAGCCAAGTAATTTTAAATGGATGTAAATTTCAAACAACAAGCTGTTCAAATCTTTCAAGACAGGGAAACAAGCTCAAAAAGGCTTGATACCCCCCGGGGTGACCCGGGAAGTAATCCCGGAAGGTTGTAAAATCAAAAGAGGGATGTGAAAGTGGATGAACAACCTTGTTACAAGATGTTACAGCAATGACATAAGGGAAAGTATTCACAAATTCAATTTTGGTTCATGAGTGAAAAGGTGGATTGACGAAAGGTTGACTTTAAAAGTATTTTATTGGTCATTTTTTTGTTTTCATCACATGCCTTTGCCACCACACTATTTTGAAGGTTATCCCGATCAGACAAACACATCCTTGAATTGTGCCAACTAGTATAAGAAGAGTAGTCCTAGCAGACCATGGTGGTTAGGTTGAAGAGTGCCCCATGTAGTTCAGAGAAGTAGGGATTAGCCACTTCTCGTCACTAGCACTTTCAGTCTCTTAAAGCCTCTTGGATGGAAGAAGGATACCTGCGAAAAGGAAGCGGTTCAAGACCCCCCTAAAGAGGTTTTTTGTTGAGCTTACCCAAGAAGAGTAGTATTCCAACCGAGCTAACCTAATCAACTCCTTGACCGTGTGGTACTAAGGAAAGACCACTTGAATCTACTAACTAGACAACTTCTGAGGGGCTTCTGATGAAGACTCCCTGGCTTTGACTCTTAATATCCTATGAAATTGAAATTGCATAAAATGAAATACTAGGCCATCTATGTGGCGAGGTCACTTCTTTCTTTCACAAGCATGCCTCCTGGTTACTAAATTTGAAATCTATTTAAAACTATATACATAAAACAATTAAATAGATAAGTGACATATATGTCACGACTAGATAATATGTATATGTAAATATCTAAATAATATAAGTTTTTGTTTTCTATGTATGTGGCAGACCCCTGAATTGTTTTCAAGTTTTTTTTGCACAGTTTTGCAAATATTTAGCTTGCTAATATTGCATGGCCCCTTTTAGGGGCAGCCAGCTGGAGATTAGTGAGTGAAAAGTGATACAATGAAAATATAGCAAGATTAGATAATTACAACATGACAATTACACCATTCAACCCAAAGGAATGGGTTGAGGCTCTTTGCGAATGGCAAAGCCTCCATATGCATGAAAGCCCCAACTAACTCCTTGTATGGGGATTGGAAATTTAGTGTTTTAAATATTAAAGGTTTGATGGTTATCTACACAAGTATTAATCATATTTTTTACATGAATTCACAAGTGAACCATTCAAACTAACTACACAAATCAAACATATAAACATTGGTATGTGTATCAGAAATTTTTGAAGTGAGTGCAAGTGATAATTAAAGTGAATATGAGAGTGATTGGGTAAATTTACCGATCGAAATGTATTTTTTTCTTCATTGTCCTGCTGGCCTATTTGCCTCAAACAGGTCTCTAGGTGGTTCCCAACCACTTAAGAGAAGCAGAGTGGGTGACCGGTTGTATCCTTGTAGGCAAACAACAAAATTTTCATATTTATGCATGGAAAAACTGAAATAAACATAATAGAAATTGACACATAAGAAGTATATAACAGCCAACTAAGATGATTGTCCCATGGGAGGAAATTGACCAAAATGATCGATTTTCCTATTTGTGACAACAAGGTTAATGGTAAGAAAACATAACAGAAATATACATGAATGAAAAGATAAAGTAAACAAGTATGGACATCCAGCTAAGAGGTCTATTACGGGTTTTCCTAAGGGGCCCTAGGACTCCCAGCCACTAGCTAAGGCTGAAAACAATTGAATACTTCAGAAAATCTGCACTAAAACATATTAAACAAATTAAACCAAGTTGTTAGAAGATGAAAGTAAGCAAGTTAAACCCAAGGAAGAAACAACAAACACCTATCTAACCAATCCCTCATGGAGATAGCTAACATAACAGGCATTTACCCCTACCCCTCAACCCTTAACCAACAAGTGAAACATCCAACAACTAAAATTCAACAAGTATCACACACACAAAGAGTCTTATAAATTTCAGCAGAGGTTTGTTACTATATTCATCCTCCTATTTACAATGACAACCCTCTTATTTATAAAAAAGAGGTGAAGGCTTAGGGTTAGGTCGTAAGACACTTGTCACTTTTGGAAAAGTGACAAGTGGACCAACCCTAAAGTACTTTTATCTTTTTACAAAAAGTAACCTCATCCAAAAAGAATCTTATCCAAAAAGGGGATCAAATCAGATTTGACTTGACCCTTCAATTACATAGTAATACATGCCAAAAGTAAATCATGTGAGAGTTCATATTACAAAATGTCATTTTTCATAAAATGAAAAAGTTTGATATGCCACATCACCATTTTCCTTGATATTTGTGCCATCCCAAAGAATATTTCATTGTTGTCATGTCTTGTAGTTGTAGGTGAGGTGGTTTGGGACAATCCTCGACCATCAATGGCTATTGGATTCACCGGAATGAAGCCCCAAGGTGTGGGGAATTTGTCGAGATGCTTAGGAGGGAAAGGGGACTTTGGGCTTTGGTCATTGTAGGTAAGGAAATGCCTGTTGTTCAGGCACTTTTCAGACCTGATTATACCCCCCCTTTGCTACCTATAAGTTTCCCTATGATCTGGTCAAAGCATGACTTTGATTTGGGCTTGTTTTGGTGAAGGGACCCCTTGGACCTGAAGCTTGGAGAGGAGCTTCCCCTTTACCAAATAGAAACACAAATTTTCTTTATTATGCCCATGCTATAGTTCTGTCCGCTATCTATCCTCTTCCTTTTGTTTGGTGCAAATCCGACTCCGGATGAGTAAGATATGGCCCCAGGAAAGTATGTAGATGGAGTTGGCCAAGAGACTGATCAAGGAAAGAATTGGAAGTTGGGACACAATTCTGGGCTGGACATCAGAATTAACAGGTTGTTACAAGCCTGCATACTAGTAGCTGAAATGGGTTTTTCTCTTCTAGCCAAATTTGGCCTCGGACGCCCCCAA
>JASDQU010739838.1:381811-392175 GCA_032191745.1 Picea mariana
ATATAATAAAAGAAAAATAAAACTAAATAATAAATTTAAAAATTAAATACCAAATTTAATTTATAAAAATTAAAACTATACAAAAAAATAAATTTTAAAATTTAAAACAGAAGGGGCCCCTTTACCCGACGCCCCTGGTCACCCATGTGATCGGGGCCAGGCGCAAAGGAGGCCACGGGGATTTGGGGAGTGGTGGGAGGTGGTAGGCATGGTGGAGAACTGTGGGAAGGGCGCAGCGTGGAGGAGGAGCTCGGGCTGTGGGAGGTGAGTGTCGAGAGGGAGTTGGGGGATGCGTGAAGATAGAGGAGAGGGGTAAGGGGGAATGGAGGTGAGGGCGCATGAGAAGAGGTGGAGGTAATGGAGGGAGGGAGGAGCTCGGGCTGGGAGGTGGAGAGGAGATAAGGTGGTAGAGGAAGGCCGAGGGAACAGAGGAGAGTGAGTTGTAAAAAGGGAGGAGGAAGGTTGCATGCGCAAGAGGAGGAATGGAGGAGGAGGGGGGTGAGTTGTAGAAATGTGGGAGGAGGGGGTGGTGGTGGTTCCTGGGTGTTTGATGGGTGGCCATCCACCCCAAAAAATTAAAATTCAAAACTTTGGGCAAAGTGGGTTTTGGAAAATAAAACGGATGTGAAGTTCTGGGTTCAAACCCCACGCCCACCATTCGAATTTATGGGCAACTCTAGGAGTTTTTTGGGCAAAAGAGAAGAGGGAGGACTGGGGTTCAAAGCCCAAGGATTCCCAATGACATGCCCAAACCTTCATTCTTTAGCAAATAATTTCATAATTTAAAAAAATATAAAGGAGCCACGAAGGCACGGGCCTGGTGCCCCAAGAGGGGTTTGAATCCCCTCTCCTTTGCATCTATTGGCACACACACAATCCTGAACTCAGTAACTAATCAATAACTCTGAACCAGCAGCTAATACCACACTTGAAATAGGAAAATAAACACCAATTTGAAGTAAAAATACAATTTCTTCATGCAGGATCTCAACACAACCATCAAAATTTTCCTTAGTTTCTTTTGTTGGAAAGCGGATTGATGGGTTAACTGGTTAATTTGTTTGAAGATTGTTTCATGGAAGTTGGCTGCCCACTACAAAGTTGTAGATGCTATCATAAAACCCCCCCTCTTCTTCCATGAATTCCTGTTGCAAAGCTCCCCCCCTTTGGCTAAACTATAAAAATGGCTTGGGAGAGGGGAGAGGGGTGAGTTTTGATTTTTTCCAATTTTTCAAAAAAACCAATTTTCCCAAAATTTGCATGAGGCTACGTGCCTCCTCCCATATTTTCCAATTTTCATAAAATATTTAATAATTCTTGGAAAAATGTGCAAGTCAAAGTTTGGCTTTGACTTTGACTTTGACCCAGCTGCTGCTGACTTAGCCCAAAAATTTTGCTCGGTGAGACGGAGTCAGAATCAGACATAAGACACATTGTTGGAAAAGTATCGATGAGACCATCGGGAATATTTCATCACCAACTTGAAATAATTCCACCTCAATCCTCAAATTTGGCCAGGAACAGTGGTCACTTAAAGCGCCTTACTTGCTGGTGGGCCCACATGACATCCAATCATGCGAAAGGTGCCAAATCGCCATACGATATCCAATCGAGGAAAATGAGGTACCTTCATAAAGGTATTGACAAGCACTTTAATGAGGTGACAATATATTTTTGTGTTTGGTTCATTTATGACTATCTTAGCTATTATGAAACTTTTCCATGCAAGCTGGCAGACCCCCTTTTGCCCAAAATCATTGACCAACTTGTGACAGCTCTAACTGGGCCATCCGAGGTCGGAATGAGGAAAATGAGATGTCATTGGAAAGGTTTCTGAGTCTATTACAACATGGAATTTTTGAATATATTATCTATAACTCTTTACCCACCAATTTTAAATCATGAAGCACTGCAACCAATTTGGTGTCTAGAAGTGGTCATGAACTTGCGAAAGTTCGTTCTTACCAACTGGGGGTCAAAAGCAGGAATGTAATATACCATTGGAAAGGTCTCACACTTCCCTACACCATGTATGGGTTTGATTTCTCCTTTGAGACCATAATATGAATAGAATCAGACCAGGAAGTCACAAGTATTGGTTTTGGCTGTTCAAGCGATGTTGACTTTGCGTCCCTCGTATGGGGTCATACTGAATCGGAATCAATATCATGATAGCCCATTGAAAATCTTGTCTAGATTCCTACCACATGGAAGTGTTGCATTCCCTAAATCAAAGATCCTTGACATGAGGAAGAAATTTCATGGGAAGGCCCACAACTCCCTGAAGGCAACCAACTGATACTCTTTCAAGGGAAGAAGCCATAGTAACTATGATCCCCACCACTTTCTTTAACTGGAACCATAGCATCAAGGGGAATTTATGGATAAGTAACTATGTAAAACACCATGTTGAGCCCAGAGAATATTTTTGGGTCGACATTCTTGGCGCTGGAGGGGAAATGTCTTCCAAAGCATGTCGAACAATGGGATCACCCGAATGACAGACGGGAATACTTGGTGGAAATTCATACTTTCAAAGTGACCGATGTGGGTGAGGGGGGAATTAAACTGTAGTATAAGGACCATTTTTCAGATTAGGGATAACCCAAGAATGAAAGTGGTGCAGTAAAGATATAGAATAGAATTTATATTGATATTCACATAAGATAGAAGAATGGGAATAATGAATTCGGTTTTGTTGATCAATGTGGCCCAAGTAACACGGGTCCCTCACCCGGATTATGGCTTAATTGTGAGAATCGAGGCTTAAGGTGAACCTTGGATTAACACAAAGTCTCATGCATACCTTTGATTCTCGACACACAAACAAGAAAATGGGAATTTTTGAAATTAGCAACCCACCAGACGAAAACTAACAAGAAAACTAGTCAAACAAGGGAATAAAGAAATATAAAAAACCTGTGGCAGTAGGTGTTGAAATATCAAGTGCTCATAATTGATGGAAATTTGTAGGAAAGTGACCATTGCTTGGAGAAATCAAGTTGTAAGTGGTCAGGTAAAGTGTAGCTGCAATCACATAGCTATGTAAGCCATCATGCCATCATGGTTTTCAGCTTCACCAGAGGATGATATGCTACCTCCTTAGACTTTCCCTGCTGAATTTTATGAAATAACAACCAGGTTTACTCCCATTTAAGATGACTTTAAGACAGAGTTTCCCAAAATGTCAAGTATGATAAAAGGGATTCTAGGAATCGAGTATTTTCAAGCAACCACCCAATAATAAGGACAATATCCTTCGTATTGAACACTAGAACAACCCAAAAAGAAGGCAACCTACAACGTTAAAATGAAAAATACCAACCCATGGAAAAATCAAAGGGATTATACTCCAAAATCGGAACCAAACAAACAAAGACTCAATAGTTGAAACCAAGGGAAATATACAAGCATGAAAAGGTAACATCAAATACATACAAGAAAGAGAATCAATAACATTGAATAGATATAAACAGAAAAGAACAAATGGTGACTTATCTACAAGATAACGAGGCCTCTCAAGAGTAAAAGAAATTTAGGTGACGACCATTCATGGGAAGAAGTGGTTCGCCATCCAAGGTTTTTAATCTAAAAGCATTTGTCCCTAAGACCTCATAGATTGTGTAGGGAACCAACCACAAAGAATCAAACTTGTGATGTTTGGATGGGGCCTCCTGTTCTTTATTTCATAATAAGACATCATCTCCTACTTTGTAATTTACCATTGTGGCTCTTTTATCGAAGGAACATTTGGCAATGTCTTGCTTCTTTTGGAGGTGTTGGAATGCATCCTTTCTTACCTCTTCTAATTCGAGGAGTGTGTCTAAATGATATTGTAATGGTTGGAAACCATCTTCTACCTTAGCAATAGCCAACCTCAAGGATGGAATTTGTATGTGAACAAGCAGGACAGTGGGAGCACCATACACCAGAGTGTAATGACTTTGACCCATTATTGTCTTTGAAGTTATACGATCAACCCATAAAGCAAAGTTTAACTTTGTGTGCCAATCACACTTGTTATCCTTGACTGTCCTCTTAAGGATCCGAATCAGATTTTTATTCGTTGATTCGGCCAAACAATTACCTTGGGGATAATAGGTGTAAGATTGAAAATTTTGGATGCCATATGTAACACCAAGGTGTAACATGACATCAAACATGAAATTTGATCAATTATCAGTCAATATCTTGGAAGGGGTTCCAAAACAGGATAAAATGTTATGTTCAATGAATTCTACCACATGTTGACTCGTAGCATTCCTAAGAGCGATTGCTTCAGTCCACTTTGTAAAGTAGTTTGTGGCTATTAAGATGAATACATGACCAGAACTGGAAGGCGGTGAAATCGGCCCAATAAATTCCATGCCCCATCTTGCAAAAGGGACTTGGACTTCAATAGGTCTAAGAGGTAAGGTAGCTAACTTTTGCTTCCCAGTGAAGTGTTGGAAAGCTTTGCATTTCCGAACAAGTAAATGGGTGTCTTTATGGAGTGAAGGCCAAAAGTAACCTGCATGTAGAAATTTTGCTGCAGTGGTTTTGGCTAAAAAGTGACCTCCACAAACCCCATAATGGCATTGTTCAAGTGCTATTTGGGCTTGATTAGGAGTCAAGCATCGTGACAAAATCACATCAAGGTTTCTTCAGTAAATGATTTTCCTCATGATCCTTTTGCAACAAGATTGCAGAAATTACCTCCTCTGATGAATTAGTGTACATGAAAAAGTCTTTAGAGGGATCAGGACTGACTAACATAGGGGCAAAATAAATGGCTTGCTTAATGGATTCAAAATCCTGATAGGTAGGGGGGTCCCATTTGAACCGAATGTCTTTCTTCATAAGTTGATTTAGAGGTTTAACTACTTGAGAAAAATCAGGAATGAAGCATCTTAAGAAGTTTATATTTCCAAAGAAAGATTGCATTTCCTTTTTATTAGTAGGTAAGGGTATTTTTTTGATTGCTACCACTCTCCCAGGATCAACTTTGACACCTTCTTGAGAGACGATGTGACCCAAACATTTTCCCTCCATAACACCAAAAATGGTATTCTTAGGATTTAAAGATATGCCAAACCTGCAACATCTAAGGAGAACCTACCTAAGGTGATCAAAATGACTACTCCGTTATTTGGAAAAGACCGTGAGCTCTTCGAAATAAACAACAATGATCTTACCCAATAATCCTTTGAAATAAATGGCCATGGCACGTTGAAAGGTGTTCCCAGCATTAATCAATCCAAAAGGCATCTTGTTATATGCATATGTGCCCCAATGAGTGGTGAAGGTGGATTTATGACTATCAAAAGGATTGAGGGCTATCTAATTGTAACCTGAGAAACCATCTAAAAGAGACATCATTTGAGACTTGAAGACTTGTTGGAGAATCTCTTCCATAGGTGGGACGAGGTAGTTGTCTTTTAGGGACACTCTATTCAAATGTCGAAAGTTGACACACAAATGAATATCACCAGTTTTCTTCCTAACAGGAACCAAAGTAGATACCCATTGTGAGTAACGGACATGGTAAATGACCCTGGATGCTTCCATATTATTCAATTTAGCTTTAATTGTTTGTTCCAAAATAGGGTTGTTTTTTCTCTGTCTCTATCTAGAAGGTTTCGAATCATGGATTACAGGTATGGTATGGACTATCTCCTGCATATCAAAAACCTTGAGGTCTTGATAGGACCAAACGAAAACATCCTTGAACTCTGTCAAGAGTTTTTTGAATAGAGTGACCTTAGAAGGGGAACACTGTGCACCTATATAGACCAATTTTGGATCCTTCTCAGTTCCCAAGTTAATAGGTATGGCTTCTCACACCTTCCTAACATATTCACTATCAATACTAGGCACAGAAGTAGTGGCATCATTGGAATCAAACATGGATTCCAATACTAACAAACCAGGGGGGATCTTATTTGTCTTCAATTGGATTATGTTCCCTGTTTCCTCTTCCAACTCATGGTTGATATGTAAATCTTTGAATTTCTCCGTGTTTTGAAGGAATTTACAGATTTGTTCATCAATATCAAAAACTTGCCAAGAATCGACATTATCGAGTAATGCAGGTCTATATAAAATTTGGACTTTTATATCTTCAATAGACCTTATGAAATCCGAGGTGAAACAAGAACCAGTCAAGGCCAAAGTATTAGTTATGTGTATCGCGGCCCTAGGAACGGCTTGAATGTGGAAAGATAAAAACTTATCAATAAGTTCCTTAGCCCTTCGGTGGTATTGTTTGAGGCCTGGGTTGTGAACTTCATATTTACCTCTAATTTCGGAATCCCCACTCACCAATAAATGCTTTATTCCTAAGCCTAAGGCCTTTTGGAGGCCTTGAACTAAGGCTTCATATTCAGCCATATTATTAGTGTTAGGGAATTCTAACCGAAAAGAGAAAGGGATTGTGTTTCCCTTAGAATCACACAAAGGGACCCTAGCCCCAGATCCATTCTTGGATTTAGCACTATCAAAATCCATACTCCACACCATTTCCTCCAACTTAGAAGGAGGGACATGTGCATATTTCTCAGATAACACAGTATATGTACCCATACCTTTATCTTGAAAAGGCACGTGTTTCGTATTATAGGAAGTAGGTACAACCTGCTCTTGGTACTTTAGTTCCCTCCTAATGACTACTTCAACACCCTTTTGAGGAAAGGTGAAGTGGGTCCCCTCCATGAAGTGATGACCATTTTTTTACTTTGGTGGACCACTCCCTCCCTAAAAGTATGCCATATGCTTCAGGTATATCTTCTATGATCACGTTTATGAGCATTCTCACCTCTAGAGCTTGGTCGCATGTAATGGATAAGTCTTTAATGTAACCAATGGTTTCTACAGTCCTAGAATCCAAACCTAATAGGTCTTTACATGGGCCTGTACATTCAAGACCTAGTCTTCTCATGACTCAGAAAGGAATGACATTGTGCCTCTCTCTTGTGTCAGCAACACATTTATGGAGCACAAAATCAATAATCAAAACTGAGATATAGAAAGGAGGAACCCTAGGGTATAAATCAATAACATCATATGCTTCCCTAGGTTGAGAAGTGGACTCTTTAGAAAGAGGAAGTCTCTATTCTGTTTGTTGAGTAAGGGGTGCTTGTAGAACATGTGAAAGGTTTTCAAACTGAGTGGATGTTCTAAGAGCATATAATAACGTCATTTGGGCAAGAACCTTCACTAGATATTCAACGACGTTGTAAGGCATCAGTGTTAGGAAATAGGGCAGTGGATTACTAGGAAAGTTTACCTTGTTTGGGGTCTAGGGAACCCTGTTCCTTGTAGGGGAAGGTAATATACCATTCACGGGAAGTTTTCCCTTTTCATTATCCATGGGGTCACTTTTGGCCTCTTCCACCCCTTGCGGAGTGGTTTTAGGGGCCTGACTCCTAGTTTCTACAGCAAAGCTTCCAAAAGAAACAAGATTGTCATCATAGGGAATAGAGTCTTCCATGTTAACTTGGTCATTTTGGGAAGTGGAAGCAAGTTTGTTTTTTACTGGAGGTAGAGGTGCTTTTCCATTTTTAGAAAATTTCACGTGACGTGTATACGAGTAACAATACTCAGGGTCATGGAAGTCTTGGAAAAAGTGACACCAATCCACTTCAGCAGCATGTTGCCTAGGAAGAGGAACAGGAGGAAAAGGAGGTCTTGGCCTCAGAACAATAGAAAATTGCATGTCATTCACCTTTCGATTAAGAGAAAGTATTTGGTTGTTCATGTTCATTAAAAACTTGAGTGTTTCCAAACTTTCCCTTTCTTCAATCATTGAAGTTTGGGTAGGTGGAGGTTCATACCGAGACCCTCATTTTGAGGTACATCATTCCTAGGTCTCCTGTTAAAACGGGGCTGCGCTAAAGGTGAGGGAATCATACCGGATTCCTCCATGTTCTTTCAATTTCTAGGGTTCTAGTCTTGGCCGCATCTAAAGTTTGTGTTGATTTATCTTTTAATATATATTTTACATTCATATTCATAGCGGTCCTGTAATAATGGAACAAATTGTTCCTATATGGTTAGGAAGTGGTTGGGATCCTATTCAAGGTCGAGGTAAAGCGTTGATTAAAATTTCGTATTTGTTGACCCTCATGGATGGAGATGGTTGTGAAATCCCTGAGCAGGGAAGCCACATCATTCACCCCTTGGAAATGTTTATTGAATTCTTGGATCATAGTGTCCCAATCTGGGATACTATCATTAGGAAGCAAGCGATACCACCTCGGTGCTTCACCCTCGAAGGTTCTCACAAAAGGTCTAATGATGACATCGGGAATTGTTATGTCCATAAGCGCTAATGCATCATAGAAGTTTTGTACATGTTCTTCAACACTCAAAGTACCAGTGTCACTAAACTTGGGAAGCCTATTTGGGGCATCCGCAGGTATGTCATGAAGAGGTCTGGCCAACCTCAAAGGAGTGTTGGGTTTCCATGGCATTGCCATCGGGACAACTATAGGGTGAACAACAACAATTGTTGAAACGATGGGAGAAACAACCTGAGGATTAGTAACTGTTGTTGGATTAACTAAATTTTTCTTTAGTAAGGGGCTTTGAATAGGAGAAGAGGAAGATGGTGACTCAGTTCGCACTGTAGAGGTAACAAGTTTCCCTAGTTTCCCAGGTGTATGTGTCTCACTACTTGTTTTCTTTCGCAAATTTTGACTTCTTGTAACCCTCGAGGACATTGTTTTCTTAATCTTTGGATACTTCCACCCTGCCAGGTTGCAAGGGGTCAAGTAAGTACTTTGAGTGCAACGGGTTTATCACCAACAATCCTACTCTTTCTAACACAATGTGAAATAACCCAACTAAAAACGAAGCTTTATTTTTTGTTCTTCTCGAAGTGGAAGGTAAGGTATGACAGACATATAACTTCTCACGTGAGTTTGAACAAGTAAAATATAAGACCGACAAGGTAAAAGGAAAGGAAAACTTGATGGTATTTATAACTCCCAGATGCAATGGAAATTGCAAGGAAACTGAACTATAACAAGTACCAAAGAAAGTTCCAAAAGGTCACTGAAAGACCTTGCCAAACATTTTTCAACGAGTAGGAAAAGGACCACAAAGAATTTGGGTCTAATGTTTAGTAAAAGCTTGGGATACAAGCAAATCTAAAGAGGTTTGCAAGCTCCCCAGTATGGTTGCCAGAAAAAGGTGGGTGGTATAATAAAAATATGTCCGTTGGGACAGATTTGACCTATCCGACTGTGAAGCCGATTATAACCTATTTGATAGCTCAACGTGAGATAGAGACTACCTACACCTCATGTGGTATTTCCCTTGATGTGGTAAATAAGGGGAAAAAGAAAGGTGAAAGACTTACAATAAGTCTTTCTCAGGACCACCCACCCTGGGTGTTATCTTTCCTTAGCTTTCTGGATGGCCAAAATGGCCTGGGGGGTGAAAATTATGGGCAATGGAACGAAAATGAGCTCACTGATTTTTAGGACAGTGAACTAAATAAAGCATACAATGAGTTTTTCACTTGCTTAAAGCGTTGGAAACTGTCCCAGAATAGGTCCGTAGGATAAATCGGTGTCCTGGGTAACTAACCAATGAATGCCTTAAGTAAAAGGGTGTGAAACAAGGGTGAAAAGAGGGATTAAAATCTACAGCCAATTACTTTTAAATGCCTATAAATTGCGAAGAAAAATCTATTCGAAGCTTTCAAGATAGGGAAACAAGCTCAGAAAGGCTTGATACCCCCTGGGGTGACACAGGAAGTAATCCTGGAAGGTTGTAAAATCAAAAGTGGGTTGTAAAAGTGGATGAATAGCCTTGTTACAAGTTGTTACAGCTATGATATAAGAGAAAGTATTCACAACTTCAATTTTGGTTCATGAGTGAAAAGGTGGACTGACGAAAGGTTGAATTTAAAAGTATTTTATTGGTCAATTTTTTGTTTTTATCACATGCCTTGGCCACAACACTGTTTTGAAGGTTATCTCGATCAGGAAAACACATCCCAGAACTCTGCCAACCAGTATAAGAAGAGTAGTTCTAGCATACCATGGTGGTTAGTTTGAAGAGTGCCCCATGTAGTTTAGAGAAGCATGGATTAGCCACTTCTCGTCACTAGCTCTTTAGGGCTCTTAAATACACTTAGATGGAAGAAGGATACCTATGAAAAGGAACAGGCTCAGGAGCCCCCTAAAGAGGGTTTTTGCTGAGCTTACCCAAGAAGAGTATTATTCCAACCGAGCTAAGCTAATCAACTCCTTGACCGTGTGGTACTAACGAAAGACCACTCGACTTGTACTAACTAGTCAACTTCCGAGGGCCTCCTGATGAAGACTCCTTGGCTTTGACTCTTAATATCCTATGAACTTGAAATTGCATAAAATGAA
>JASDQU010739838.1:392225-404815 GCA_032191745.1 Picea mariana
GCAGCGTGGAGGAGGAGCTCGGGTTGTGGGAGGTGAGTGTCGAGCGGGAGTTGGGGGATGCGTGAAGGGAGAGGAGAGGAGTAAGGGGGAATGGAGGTGAGGGTGCATGAGAAGAGGTGGAGGTAATGGAGGGAGGGAGGATCTCGGGCTGGGAGGTGGAGAAGAGATAAGGTGGTAGAGGAAGGCCGAGGGAATAGAGGAGAGTGAGTTGTAAAAAGGGAGGAGGAAGGTTGCATGCGCAAGAGTAGGAATGGAGGAGGAGGGGGGCGAGTTGTAGAAATGTGGGAGGAGGGGGTGGTGGATGGGTGGCCATCCACCCCCAAAAATTAAAATTCAAAACTTTGGGCAAAGTGGGTTTTGGAAAATAAAACGGACGTGAAGTTCTGGGTTCAAACCCCACGCCCACCATTCGAATTTCTGGGCAACTTTGGGAGTTTTTTGGGCAAAAGAGAAGGGGGAGGACTGGGGTTCAAAGCCCAAGGATTCCTAATGATATGCCCAAACCTGCAATCTTTAGCAAATAATTCCATAATTTAAAAAAATATAAAGGAGCCACGAAGGCACGGGCCTGGTGCCCCAAGAGGGGTTTGAATCCCCTCTCCTTTGCATCTGTTGGCACACACACAATCCTGAACTCAGTAACTAATCAATAGCTCTGAACCAACAGCTAATACCACACTTGAAATAGGAAAATAAACACCAATTTGAAGGAAAAATACAATTTCTTCATGCGGGATCTCAACACAACCATCAAAATTTTCCTTAGTTTCTTTTGTTGGAAAGCAGATTGATGGGTTAACTGGTTAATTTGTTTGAAGATTGTTGCATGGAAGTTGGCTGCCCACTACAAATTTGTATATTCTATCATAAAACCCCCCCTCTTCTTCCATGAATTCCTGTTGCAAAGCTCCCCCCCTTTGGCCAAACTATCAAAATGGCTTGGGAAAGGGGAGAGGGGTGAGTTTTGATTTTTTCCAATTTTTCAAAAAAACCAATTTTTCCAAAATTTGCATGAGGCTACATGCCTCCTCCCATATTTTCCAATTTTCATAAAATATTTAATAAAATATTTAATTCATTTTTAATATTTCTTGGAAAAGTGTGCAAGTCAAAGTTTGGCTTTGACTTTGACTTTGACCCAGCTGCTGTTGACTTAGCCCAAAAATGTTGCTCGGTGAGACGGAGTCGGAATCAGACATAGGACACATTGTTGGAAAGGTATCGATGAGACCATCAGGAATATGTCATCACCAACTTGAGATAATTCCACCTCAATCCTCAAATTTGGCCAGGAACAGTGGTCACTTAAAGCGCCTGACTTGCTGGTGGGCCCACATGACATCCAATCATGCGAAAGGTGCCAAATCGCCATACGATATCCAATCGAGGAAAATGAGGTACCTTCATAAAGGTATCAACAAGCAATTTGACGAGGTGACAATAGATTTTTGTGTTTGGTTCATTCATGACTATGTTAGCTATTATGAAACTTTGCCATGCAAGCTGGCAGACCCCCTTTTGCCCAAAATCATTGACCAACTCGTGACAGCTCTAACTGGGCCATCCGAGGTCGGAATGAGGAAAATGAGATGTCATTGGAAAGGTGTCTGAGTCTATTACAACATGGAATTGCTGAATATATTATATATAACTCTTTACCCACCAATTTTAAATCATGAAGCACTGCAACCAATTTGGTGTCTAGAAGTGGTCATGAACTTGCGAAAGTTCATTCTTACCAACTGGGGGTGAAAACCAAGCACGTAATATAACATTGGAAAGGTATCACACTTCCCTACACCATGTATGGGTTTGATTTCTCTTTTGATACCATAATATGAATAGAATCAGACCAGGAAGTCACAAGTATTGGTTTTGGCTGTTCAGGTGATGTTGACTTTGCGTCCCTCGTATGGGGTCATACTGAATCGGAATCAATATCATGATAGCCCATTGAAAATCTTGTCCAGATTCCTAGCACATGGAAGTGTTGTATTCCCTAAATCAAAGATCCTTGACATGAGGAAGAAATGTCATGGGAAGGCCCACAACTCCCTGAAGGCAACCAACTGATACTCTTTCAAGGGAAGAAGCCATAGTAACTATGATCCCCACCACTATCTTTAATTGGAACCATAGCATCAAGGGGAATTTATGGATAAGTAACTGTGTAAAACACCATGTTGAGCCTAGAGAAGATTTTTGGTTCGACATTCTTGGCGTTGGAGGGGAAATTTCTTCCAAATCATGTCGAACAATGGGATCACCCGAATGACAGGCGGGAATACTTGGTGGAAATTCATACTTTCAAAGTGACCGATGTGGGTGAGGGGGGAATTAAACTGTAGTATAAGGACCATTTTTCATATTAGGGATAACCCAAGAATGAAAGTGGTGCAGTAAAGATATAGAATAGAATTTATATTGAGATTCACATAAGATAGAAGAATGGGAATAATGACTTGGGTTTTGTTGATCAATGTGGCCCAAGTAACACAGGTCCCTCACCCGGATTACGGCTTAATTGTAAGAATCGAGGATTAAGGTGAACCTTGTCTTAACACAAAGTCTCATGCATACCTTTGATTCTCGACACACAAACAAGAAAATGGGAATTTTTGAAATTAGCAACCCACCAGAGGAAAACTAATAAGAAAACTAGTCAAACAAGGGAATAAAGAAATATAAAAAACCTCTGGCAGTAGGTGTTGAAATATCAAGTGCTCATAATTGATGGAACTTTGTAGGAAAGTGACCATTGCTTGGAGAAATCAAGTTGTAAGTGGCCAGGTAAAGTGCAGTTGCAATCACATAGCTATGTAAGCCATCATGCCATCATGGTTTTCAGCTTCACCAGAGGATGATATGCTACCTCCTTAGACTTTCCCTGCTGAATTTGATGAAATAACAACCAGGTTTACTCCCATTTAAGATGACTTTAAGACAAAGTTTCCCAAAATGTCAAGTATGATAAAAGGGATTCTAGGAATCGAGTATTTTCAAGCAACCACCCAATAATAAGGACAATATCCTTCGTATTGAACACTAGAACAACCCAAAAAGAAGGCAACCTACAATGTTAAAATGAAAAAGACCAACCCATGGAAAAATCAAAGGGATTATACTCCAAAATCGGAACCAAACAAACAAAGACTCAATAGTTGAAACCAAGGGAAATATACAAGCATGAAAAGGTAAAATCAAATACATACAAGAAAGAGAATCAATAACATTGAATAGATATAAATAGAAAAGAACAAATGGTGACTTATCTACAAGATAACGAGGCCTCTCAAGAGTAAAAGAAATTTAGGTGACGACCATTCACGGGGAATTGAAGTGGTTCGCCATCCAAGGTTTTTAATCTAAAAGCATTTGTCCCTAAGACCTCATAGATTGTGTAGGGAACCAACCACAAAGAATCAAACTTGCGATGTTTGGATGGGGCCTCTTGTTCTTTATTCCATAATAAGACATCATCTCCTACTTTGTAATTTACCATTGTGGCTCTTTTATCGAAGGAACATTTGGCAATGTCTTGCTTCTTTTGGAGGTGTTGGAATGCGTCCTTTCTTACCTCTTCTAATTCGAGGAGTGTGTCTAAACGATATTGTAATGGTTGGAAACCATCTTCTACCTCAGCAATAGCCAACCTCAAGGATGGAATTTGTATGTGAACAAGTAGGACAGTAGGAGCACCATACACCAGAGTGTAATGACTTTGACCCATTGTTGTCTTTGAAGTTATACGATCAACCCATAAAGAAAAGTTTAACTTTGTGTGCCAATCAAACTTGTTATCCTTGACTGTCCTCTTAAGGATCCGAATCATATTTTTATTCGTTGATTCGGCCAAACCATTACCTTGGGGGTAATAGGTGGAAGAATGAAAAAGTTGGATGCCATATGTAACACCAAGGTGTAACATGACATCAAACATGAAAGTTGATCAATTATCAGTCAATATCTCGGAAGGGGTTCCAAAACAGGATAAAATGTTATGTTAAATGAATTCTACCACCTGTTGACTCGTAGCATTCTTAAGAGCGATTGATTTAGTCCACTTTGTAAAGTAGTTTGTGGCTATTAAGATGAATACATGACCAGAACTGGAAGGCGGTGAAATCGGCCCAATAAATTCCATGCCCCATCTTGCGAAAGGGACTTGGACTTCAATAGGTCTAAGAGGTAAGGTAGCTAAATTTTGCTTCCCAGTGAAGTGTTGGAAAGCTTTGCATTTCCGAACAAGTAAATGGGTGTCTTTGTGGAGTGAAGGCCAAAAGTAACCTGCATGTAGAAATTTCGCTGCAGTGGTTTTGGCTGAAAAGTGACCTCCACAAACCCCATAATGGCATTGTTCAAGTGCTATTTGGGCTTAATCAGGAGTCAAGCATCGTGACAAAATCACATCAAGGTTTCTTTGGTAAATGATTTTCCTCATGATCGTTTTGCAACAAGATTGCAGAAATTACCTCCTCTGATGAATTAGTGTACATGAAAAAGTCTTTAGAGGGATCAGGGCTGACTAACATAGGGGCAAAATCAATGGCTTGCTTAATGGATTCAAAATCCTGACAAGTAGGGGGGTCCCATTTGAACCGAATGTCTTTCTTCATAAGTTGATTTAAAGGTTTAACTACTTGAGAAAAATCAGGAATGAAGCATCTTAAGAAGTTTATATTTCCAAAGAAAGATTGTATTTCCCTTTTATTGGTAGGTAAGGGTAGTTTTTTGATTTCTACCACTCTCCCAGTATCAACTTTGACACCTTCTTGAGAGACGATGTGACCCAAACGTTTTCCCTCCATAACACCAAAAATGGTATACTTAGGATTTAAAGATATGCCAAACCCGCGACATTTAAGGAGAACCTGCCTAAGGTGATCAAAATGACTACTCCATTCTTTGGAAAAGACCATGATCTCTTCAAAATAAACAACAATGATCTTACCCAATAATCCTTTGAAAGCAATGGCCATGGCACGTTGAAAGGTGTTCCCAGCATTAATCAATCCAAAAGGCATCTTGTTATATGCATATGTGCCCCAATGAGTGGTGAAGGTGGTTTTATGACTATCAAAAGGATTGAGGGCTATCTAATTGTAACCTGAGAAACCATCTAAAAGAGACATCATTTGAGACCTGAAGACTTGTTGGAGAATCTCTTCCATAGGTGGGACGAGGTAGTTGTCTTTTAGGGACACTCTATTCAAATGTCGAAAGTCGACACACAAATGAATATCACCAGTTTTCTTCCTAACAGGAACCAAATTAGATACCCATTGTGAGTAACGGACATGGTAAATGACCCTGGATGCTTCCATCTTATCCAATTCAGCTTTAATTGTTTGTTCCAAAACAGGGTTGTTTTTTCTCTGTCTCTATCTATAAGGTTTCGAATCATGGATTACAGGTATGGTATGGACTATCTCTTGCATATCGAAAACCTTGAGGTCTTGATAGGACCAAACGAAAACATCCTTGAACTCTGTCAGGAGTTTTGTGAATAGAGTGACCTTAGAAGGGGAACACTGTGCACCTATATAGACCAGTTTTGGATCCTTCTCAGTTCCCAAGTTAATAGGTATGGCTTCTCACAACTTCCTAACATATTCACTATCAATACTAGGCACAAAAGTAGTGGCATCATTGGAATCAAACATGGATTCCAATACTGACAAACCAGGGGGGATCTTATTTGTCTTCAATTGGATTATGTTCCCTGTTTCCTCTTCCAACTCATGGTTGATATGTAAATCTTTGAATTTCTCCTTGTTTTGAAGGAATTTACAGATTTGTTCATCAATATCAAAAACTTGCCAAGAATCGACATTATCAAGTAATGCAGGTCTATGTAAAATTTGGACTTTTATATCTTCAATAGACCTTACGAAATCTGAGGTGAAACAAGAACCAGTCAAGGCCAAAGTATTAGCTATGTGGATTGCGGCCCTCAGAACGGCTTGAATGTGGAAATATAAGAACTTATCAATAAGTTCCTTAGCCCTTCGGTGGTATTGTTTGAGGCGTGGGTTGTGAACTTCATATTTACCTCTAATTTCAGAATCCCCACTCACCAATAAATGGCGTATTCCTAAGCCTAAGGCCTTTTGGAGGCCTTGAACTAAGGCTTCATATTCAGCCATATTATTAGTGTTAGGGAATTCTAACCGAAAAGAGAAAGGGATTGTGTTTCCCTTAGAATCACACAAAGGGACCCTAGCCCCAAATCCATTCATGGATTTAGCACCGTCAAAATCCATACTCCACACCATTTCTTCCAACTCAGAAGGAGGGACATGTGCATCTTCCTCATATAACTTAGTATATGCACCCATACCTTTATCTTGAAAAGACCATTTTTTTACTTTGGTGGACCACTCCCTCCATAAAAGCATGCCATATGCTTCAGGTATATCTTCTATGATCACATTTATGAGCATTCTCACCTCTGGAGCTTGGTCGCATGTAATGGATAAGTCTTTAATGTAACCGATGGTTTCTACAGTCCTAGAATCCAAACCTAATAGGTATTTACATGGGCCTGTGCATTCAAGACCTAGTCTTCTCATGACTTAGAAAGGCATGACATTGTGCCTCTCTCTTGTGTCAGCAACACAGTTATGGAGCACAAAATCAATAATCAAAACTGAGATATAGAAAGGAGGAACCCCAGGGTCTAAATCAATAACATTGTATGCTTCCCTAGGTTGAGAAGTGGACTCTTTAGAAAGAGGAAGTATCTATTCCGTTTGTTGAGTAAGGGGTGCTTGTAGAACACGTGAAAGGTTTTCAAACTGAGAGGATGTTCTAAGAGCATATAATAACATCATTTGGGCGGGAACCTTCACTAGATATTCAATGACGTTGTAAGGCATCAGTGTTAGGAAATAGGGCAGTGGATTACTAGGAAAGTTTACCTTGTTTGGGGTCTACGAAACCCTGTTCCTTGTAGGGGAAGGTAATATACCATTCGTGGGAAGTTTTCCCTTTTCATTATCCATGGGGTCACTTTTTGCCTCTTCCACCCCTTGCGGAGTGGTTTTAGGGGTCTGACTCCTAGTTTCTACAGCAAAGCTTCCGAAAGAAACAAGATTGTCATCATAGGGAATAGAGTCTTCCATGTTAACTTGGTCATTTTGGGAAGTGGAAGCAAGTTTGTTTTTTACTGGAGGTAGAGGTTCTTTTCCATTTTTAGACAATTCCACGTGACATGTATACGAGTAAAAATACTCAGGGTCATGGAAGTCTTGGCAAAAGTGACACCAATCCACTTCAGCAGCATGTTTCCTAGGAAGAGGAACAGGAGGAAAAGGAGGTCTTGGCCTCGGAACAATAGAAAACTGTATGTCATTCACCTTTCGATTAAGAGAAAGTATTTGGTTGTTCATGTTCATTAAAAACTTGAGTGTTTCCAAACTTTCCCTTTCTTCAATCCTTGAAGTTTGGGTAGGTGGAGGTTCATACCGAGGACCCTCATTTTGAGGTACATCATTCCTAGGTCTCTTGTTAAAATGGGGTTGCGCTAAAGGTGAGGGAATCATACCGGATTCCTCCATGTTCTTTCAATTTCTAGGGTGCTAGTCTTGGCCGCATCTAAAGTTTGTGTTGATTTATCTTTTAATATATATTTTACATTCTTATTCATAGAGGTCATGTAATAATGGAAGAAATTGTTCCTATATGGTTAGGAAGTGGTTGGGATCCTATTCAAGGTTGAGGTAAAGCGTTGATTAAAATTTTGTATTTGCTGATCCTCATGGATGGAGATGGTTGTGAAATCCCTGAGCAAGGAAGCCACATCATCCGCCCCTTGGAAATGTTTCTTGAATTCTTGGATCATAGTGTCCCAATCTGGGATACTATCATTAGGAAGCAAGCGATACCATCTCAGTGCTTCACCCTCGAAGGTTCTCACAAAAGGTCTAATGATGACATCGGGAATTGTTATGTCCATAAGCACTAATGCATCATAGAAGTTTTGCACATGTTCTTCAGCACTCAAAGTACCAGTGCCACTAAACTTGGGAAGCCTATTTGGGGCATCCGCAGGTATGTCATGAAGAGGTCTGGCCAACCTCAAAGGAGTGTTGGGTTTCCATGGCATTGCCATCCGGACAACTATGGGGTGAACAACAACAATTGTTGAAACGATGGGAGAAACAACCTGAGGATTAGTAATTGTTGTTGGATTAACTAAAGTTTTCTTTAGTAAGGGGCTTTGAATAGGAGAAGAGGAAGACGGTGAATCAGTTCGCACTGTAGAGGTAACAAGTTTCCCTAGTTTCCCAGGTGTATGTGTCTCACTACTTGTTTTATTTCGCAAATTTTGACTTCTTGTAACCCTCGAGGACATTGTTTTCTTAATCTTTGGATACTTCCACCCTGCCAGGTTGCAAGGGGCCAAGTAATTACTTTGAGTGCAAGGGGTTTATCACCAACAATCCTACTCTTTCTAACACAATGTGAAATAACCCAACTAAAAACGAAGCTTTGTTTTTTGTTCTTCTCGAAGTGGAAGGTAAGGTATGACAGACTTATAATTTCTCACGTGAGTTCGAACAAGTAAAATATAATACCGACAAGGTAAAAGGAAAGGAAAACTTGATGGTATTTATAACTCCCAGATGCAATGGAAATTGCAAGGAAACTGAACTATAACAAGTACCAAAGAAAGTTCCAAAGGGTCACTGAAAGACCTTGCCAAACATTTTTCAATGAGTAGGAAAAGGACCACAAAGAATTTGGGTCTAATGTTTAGTAAAATCTTGGGATACAAGAAAATCTAAAGAGGTTTGCAAGCTCCCCAGTATGGTCGCCAGAAAAAGGCGGGTGGTATAATAAAAATATGTCTGTTGGGACAGATTTTACCTATCCGACTGTGAAGCTGATTATAACCTCTTTGATAGCTCAGCGTGACATAGAGACTACCTACACATCATGTGGTCCTTCCCTTGAGGTGGTAAAGAAGGGGAAAAAGAAAGGTGAAAGACTTACAATAAGTCTTTCTCAGGACCACCCACCCTGGGTGTTATCTTTCCTTAGCTTCCTAGATGGCCAAAATGGCCTGGGGGGTGAAAATTATGGGTAGTGGAACGAAAATGAGCTCGCTGATTTTTAGGAAAATGAACTAAATAAAGCATACAATGAGTTTTTCACTTGCTTAAAGCGTTGGAAACTGTCCCAGAATAGGTCCCTAGGATAAATCGGTGTCCTGGGTAACTAACCAATGAATGCCTTAAGTAAAAGGGTGTGAAACAAGGGTGAAAAGAGGGATTAAAATCTATATCCAATTAATTTTAAATGGCTGTAAATTGCGAAGAACAATATGTTCGAAGATTTCAAGACAGGGAAACAAGCTCAGAAAGGCTTGATACCCCCCGGGGTGACACGGGAAGTAATCCTGGAAGGTTGTAAAATCAAAAGTGGGTTGTAAAAGTGGATGAATAGCCTTGTTACAAGTTGTTACAGCTATGATATAAGGGAAAGTATTCACAAATTCAATTTTGGTTCATGAGTGAAAAGGTGGACTGACGAAAGGTTGACTTTAAAAGTATTTTATTGGTCAATTTTTTTGTTTTTATCACATGCCTTGGCCACAACACTGTTTTGAAGGTTATCTCGATCAAGAAAACACATCCCATAACTCTGCCAACCAGTATAAGAAGAGTAGTTCTAGCATACCATGGTGGTTAGTTTGAAGAGTGCCCCATGCAGTTCAGAGAAGAAGGGATTAGCCACTTCTCGTCACTAGCTCTTTAGGGCTCTTAAATACACTTAGATGCAAGAAGGATACCTATGAAAAGGAACAGGCTCAGGAGCCCCCTAAAGAGGGTTTTTGTTGATCTTACCCAAGCTGATTATTATTCCAACCAAGCTAAGCTAATCAACTCCTTGACCGTGTGGTACTAACGAAAGACCACTCGACTTGTACTAACTAGTCAACTTCCGAGGGCCTCCTGATGAAGACTCCTTGGCTTTGACTCTTAATATCCTATGAACTTGAAATTGCATAAAATGAAATACTAGGCCATCCACGTGGTGAGGTCACGTCTTGCTTTCACAAGCGTGCCTCCTGGTTACTGAATTTGAAATCTATTTAAAACTATATACATAAAACAAGTAAATAGATAGTTGACATATATGTCACAACTAGATAATATGTATATGTAAATATCTAAATAATATAAGTTTTTGTTTTATGTGTATGGGGCAGACCCCTTAATTGTTTACAAGTTTTTTTTGCTGCATTTTGCATATATTTAGCTTGCTAATTTTGCATGGCCCCTTTTAGGGGAAGCCACCTGTAGATTAGTGAGTGAAAAGTGATACAATGAAAATATAGCAAGATTAGATATTTACAACATGAAAATTACACCATTCAGCCCAAAGGAATGGGTTGAGGCTCTTTGCAAACGACAAAGCTGCCATATGCATCAAAGCCCCAACTAACTCCTTGTATTTGGATTGGAAATTTAGTGTTTGAAATATAAAAGGTTTGACGGTTATCTACACAAGTATTAATCAGATTTTTTACATGAATTCACAAGTGAACCATTCAAACTACTTACACAAATCAAACATATAAACATTGGTATGTGTATCAAAAATTTTTGGAGTGAGTGCAAGTGATAATTAAAGTGAATATGAGAGTGATAGGGTAAATTTACCGATTGAAATGTGTTTTTTTCTTCACTGCCCTGTTGGCCCCTTTTCCTCAAATAGGTCTCTAGGTGGTCCCCAACCGTTTAACAGAAGCAGAGTGGGTGACTGGTTGTACCCTTGCAGGAAAACAATGAAATCTTAGTGTTTATGCATGGAAAAACTGAAATAAACATAACATAAATTTACACATAAGAAGTATATAATAGCCAACTAAGATGACTATCCCATGGGGGGGAATTGACCAAAATGATTGATTTTCCTATTTGGGACAACAAGGTTAATGGTAAGAAAACTTAACAAAAATATACATGAATGAAAAGATAAAGAAAACAAGTATGGACAGCCAACTAAGAGGTCTATTTAAGGGTTCTCCTAAGGGGCCCTAGGACTCCCAGCCACTAGCTAAGGCTGAAAACAATTGAATACTTCAGAAAATCTTCAATAAAATACATTAAACAAATTAAACCAAGTTGTTAGAAGATGAAAGTAAGAAAGTTAAAATCAAGGAAGCAACAACAAACACCTAGCTAACCAATCCCTCTTGGAGATAGCTAACATAACAAGCATTTACCCCTACCCCTCAACCCTTAACCAACAAGTGACACATCCAACAACCAAAATTCAACAAGTATCACACACAAAAAGACTCTTATACATTTCAGCAGAGCTTTGTTACTATATTCATCCTCCTATTTACAATGCCAACCCTCTTATTTATAAAGGAGAGGTCAAGGCTTATGGTTAGGTCACAAAACACTTGTCACTTTTGGAAAAGTGACAAGTGGAGCAACCCTAAAGTATTTTTGTCTTTTTACAAAAAGTAACCTTATCCTAAAAGCATCTTATCCAAAAAGGGGATCAAATCAGATTTGAATTGACCCTTCAATTACATAGTAATACATGCCAAAAGTAAATCATGCGAGAGTTTATATTACAAAAAGTCATTTTTCATAAAATGACAAAGCTTGATATGCCACATCACCATTTTCCTTGGTATTTGTGCCATCCAAAAGGATCTTTCATTGTTGTCATGTTTTGTAGCTATAGGTGAGGTGGTTTGGGACAATTCTCGGCCATCCATGGATGTCAGATTCACCGGAATGAAGCCCCAAGGTGTGGGGAATTTGTCGAGTTTCTTAGGAGGGCAAGGGGCCTTTGGGATTTGGTTGTTGTAAGTAAGGAAATGCTCATTGTTCAGGCACTTTTCATACCTAATTATACCCCCCCTTTGCTGCCTATAAGTTTCCCTGTAAGCTGGTCGAAGCATGGCTTTGATTTAGGCTTGTTTTGGTGAAGGGACCCTTGGACCTGAAGCTTGGAGAGGATATTCCCCTGTACCAAAAATCCAAAAAAATGTTCTTTATTATTCCCATGATTTATCTCTATTCTCTATCTACCCATTGCCTTTTGTTTGGCACAAATCCAACTCCGGATGAGTAAGATATGGCCCTGGGAAGGTATGCGGATGGAGTCGGCCAAGAGACTGATCAGGGAAAGAATTGGAATATGGGACACAATTCTGGGCTGGAAATCAGAGTTAATAGGCTTCTACATTCTTGCATACCTATAGCTGAAATGGGTTTTTCTCATCTGGCCAAATTTAGCTTCGGAGGCCCCCAATTAGGCCTCTTTTAGGCGCATTTTTGTTGGGCAAAGAATGGGTTCTTGTCGCCCTGGGACATGTCACTGAAAATCTGGGCTGAATTTGCTGAGGTGAATGTCATGTATGTATTGTAGACTTCTCCCCGGTCATTTTGACTATTCACGGGCGAAAATCTGCCTCCGTATGGTGAAGTTATAGAATTAAAAAGTCCAGTGACCCTTAGGGGTGGGGAATTAAATATTAATATATAGTGTGAAATATATAGTTTATTATAAGTTCTAATAACGATTTTATTATATATATATATATATATATATATATA
>JASDQU010739839.1:1326-15317 GCA_032191745.1 Picea mariana
CTAAGCCCTAATTAATTCCCTTAACCGAGAACCAAAAAAAAATGGCAATTAAACCAAGTCACTATGAGAGTGGGTCTCATAACGAGTTTCAATGCGTTCAAAGTATCGTAAAACTACATGACAAGTGAGCAAGACAATGATGGCATACCATTATTTAACTCCTACAAGATATAATGTGGAATTGAGTTCTTAGAATGAAGAATATAGAATTCAAAGTGCACATTTAATTAAACTTGTTTTTATCCATTTTAGTCCAACTTGACATGCTTTAAGGTTTGGGATGACTAATGAAACAAATCTTTTAACCTAGAAAATTATTTGTTGACACATGAAACATGGATGATGTATGGTCTAGTGGTCATCCTCCACTTAGTAAGAAAGTGGGAGGCTGACATGAGTAAACTTGATTTGAAGTGAAAACATAGTCAAAACTATGGTTTGTATGGTAATGTTTAAAGAAAATATAACATTATAAATACTAAGAATGAAGGATACGTTGTCATTACAAGAAATAATGTGACAACTTGTGACTTAGCAAGAGGTTGGATTCATGACGAGGTCAAGAAAATTTAAATTTTCCATAGTGTTGATGTTAGGAGTGGAAACCAACAATGGGTCCTACTCCTAATTCGTGTGTATTATCTAATGTACATGTAAGAAGATTTGTGACTTTTCTAGCGATACTTATTCTCCTCAGAGGGAAGTTCATGGGGCGATGTACCAATGTCTGGAAAAATATTACATAGTTAATGAAGAATTTGGCGTGGTGTGCCATTGAAAGTTTAGCTAGATTAGGAGCATAGCTTATGCACTTTGGGTTGCTTCTATACTTAAGTGTGAGTGGAAACTATACTTGAACTTAAAAAGACCGTAGTGCCAAGAAATAGTTGTGGACTATATTTAATTAATTATCTAGGTTAGTATGGTGATAATAACAACATAACACTATATTGGGTGCTTATGTCTAGTTCCATGTTCATACAAACATTCAAAATAATACTATAGATAGGCTTATGTTGTGATCCTAGAACTTGAGTTTAGAATGATAAGGAAAAAAGCATGACAACATGCTTATTTATATCATAATGTGTCATGTGGTATATAGACCAGCTCCTATCGGCCAACGAATTGTTAATTTAAATCGTGTTTAATTGTTTATTTATTTTTAATTAATTATACCAAAGTAGTGGAGTTTAGGTGTATCTTGTAAAGGATCAATAATATTAGTAAGAGTGATAAGTATCTTAATAGATGTTAGTTAATGAAGAACACAGGTTAAAGATGAAGTCGTGTGCAAGATGTGCCCAAGATTTTGAATATGATTGAATATCAAATATGAAGAGAGCACCAAAGAAAGGGACCGATGTGCTTTGGAGAGAATTCTTTGTGAAAAAGGGGTGTCCCTTGATTTTGGAATGTAATCTTATAATAAACATATTCTTGATCTGGAAATGTTCACCAACCATCAAGTCAACATGGTGCTCTTTACATATAGAGATGCTTGTAATGTTGAATTGTTGATAGAAAGTATGAATTGCCTCCACTATGATGAAGAGAATCCTAAACTCGACATTTGACTTGGTCGAAATCTAATTTTAATGACTAAAAAAAAAAAGTGAGATCGAGGAAAATGACCAACCAAACCATGAAGTGACAACATCACATGATGGCATATGTATTGCCACATTAGAGTAATAAGTAAACTAAATAATGATTTTTTTTTTTTTTAATTATGAAGATTTCTTGGGCGGGATTGTGTGTAGGAATTAATTAAATTTATATCAAACTCAATATAAGATGCACTTAAATAAAGAATAGATGATGAACTGAGGTTCTGGGTCAAATCAATAGAATATACTTTAAATATAGTTGTCCCATATGGAACTTAGGATGAATAAATATACTTTCATTAATTTATTTACCAATGGTAATAACATAGAGTTGTGACAATGTAAGGTGTCTAGTAAATAAGGGTAGTCATAATCAACATATTATTTGACTCAATGTGTTATAAATCTAGTAAAGGTCTAGTGGGACAAGTATAGCCCAAGATCTTCTACTTGGGAGAATGTTGAGACCTTATGATGATATTATCCCTCACCTTTTCCCCCTCAAGAAAACGTTTTCTTGGGTGTATGTAATGCCACCATTTGACTTAGATAGCTAGAATTACCGAAGGCCTAATCACCTTTAGTTTCTATTCACTGTAAAACTATTAATGATACACTTGAACTTTTAAGACATATGGACCTATATTAATGTCAATTCTATGAATTTTTATCATTATTTGAATTATGATGGATACTATGCAATCTATTTCTAACTTGAAAATTTTGGCATTTAAGTTATTGGTACATGGATACTGGATTCAGAATATGATTAAATGCATTTACATGATCATATTGCATAGATATGTATGAGTTTGTCTTGTATACTAATCTGCAGGTCAATGGGTTATGAAATAGACAAAGGATAATCATAATAAAAGGTCGATGTCGTGAACACTGAACAAGAAACAATATGGTTTGAATCTTTGTATGCGAAATTATGTTGGCTCGAATGCATTGCTATGATATGTGGACCAGTGTAGTTCTTTTTTTTTCCAGGTGGTGGAACTGCCTAAAGCTGAATATATGATGACAAACTTTCCAGCAACACAGTGCCACTATATGTTCCATGGTAGGGTGTCGACCTTAGTCCTATTACGAGGGGTGGAGGCATTTCCCACCGTCTATCCTATGAAACCTGGAGTCATGGGAAGAAGGTATTAACTCATTCTCCCCTAGATGTGTGATGATGGTTGTGAGTTTCCTATTGGGAAAGCTTGGCCAACAAAGTTGACACTTTTGCTTATGGGTTCTATTTGGAGTTAGGTCAATATAGTTGATGCTCCAAGATAGTCCAGCGGAGGAAGGATAGGGATGGAATATGGAAGTAAGTTGGGGAGGAAGGATGACTAGAATTATTTTAGAGAGTGGGGATTTATCCTTATAGAAAAATTTCTTGAGACTTTTTTTTTAAATATATGTATGTATGTGTGTGTACTTACTTGACTAGACTACAATTATCTAAGTGAATGTTGTGTATGCTAAATTATTGTAATTGAGGAATTTCATGAACATTTTAAACAATTTACTATCTTTTATGAAATGAATGGTCTTATTGATTGATTGAACGCATACAATAATTACTTTAGGTGTGATAATTATTTTCATTAGTACATGTATGAGTCCTGTATGTGCTAGCTACACATCTATGTCTTCCACATGTACACTAGTATGTGTAAGTGTTTTAAATTGATGATGTTGCTTATTTGATGTGGATGTATGAATCATGTTTCATTACCCTTGTATTGTAAATTACTCTAACTTTGGGATGAAGTTTATTGAAGGGTGGGTCTATGTAACAACCCAAATTAATTAATTTTTATCATAATTTTTAAATTTCAATTTAATTAATTATTAAAATATAGTAAGTGAGTCTTTTATTATTTTATTATTAAAAAGTCGGTGAATTAATTAATGGGGGGATAAGGTTGTTGGGAAATTAATGGGGGGATAAGTTTGTTCAGAATTAATGACAGAGACGTGAGAGAGGAGGATAAGAAAAGAGGGGATGACTTGGAAGGGAGCTTATTTTTAATTTGATTTGAGAATTTCTGAAAGATGGAGGAGGAGGAAGAAATTGGAAGAATTGTTTCGGGGAACTCTCATAGGGCAGTGTTGTTGCTAGGAATTTTGGGCTCAGGGGCTAGGAAACCGCAAAGATTGCTATGGAGCTGGAGAGGCTATTCCTATTTGTTGATGGACTACTATACTAGCACATGATGAACACTGAACATGGTTTCCTCTTAAGAGAATTCATTAGCCTACTCTAATAAGTCTAGATATTATATTGGTTATTGATACCAACATAGGGTAGGGGAGATATTATGGTTATGAGGATACCTACGTAATCAATGACTCCTAGGGTTTTCTCAAAGATTGGGAATGACATGATAATTAGGTGGCTCCAGATCAAGGAGGGATGAAGGCAACACTAGTGAAGAGGCATATTATGGTAGAATGTGGTAGAAATGTGTTAAATTTTTAATTAAAATAAAGTACCAAGGCAAGTGTTTCTCTTCCCTCGGCGCCTAAGGGGGAGAAAGTGCCTAATGTAGGTCCTAGTCATTTAATTTGTGAGATGAANAAATTAAAAGGTGACTTTATGATTAAAGTGAGGGTGAGTGAAGAGACACCAAATCTCAGCCACCCATCTAATCTAATCTCAGCCGTTAGATTTGAAAACCCCTCACCTTCCCTCATGTGGTCGACTAGGGCAAGAGGGCGCACCCATTCTTGGGTAGTTGAAGCATTCTTGTTGAGAGAACAAGAGAGAGAAAGAGATAGGTCGAGCTGAAGAAAAGAGACGGTATTTGCTAAAGGAGAGCATGCATTCCAAGGCTGTCGTGCAACATTTATTGGTACATAAATACAGTCTTAGGACAGTCCGTACAACATTAATTGTTGGGATAGCCATATAGTTCTACGGATTTCTGGTTCAGAAATCGAGTAGCAAAGCTACAGAAATGTCCAGATAAGTTTGTGTAAATTTCTGAAGATGAATATGTTGTAAAAAAAATTCTCAGAAGCTCATAAATA
Source organism: Picea mariana (assembly GCA_032191745.1). NCBI lineage: Eukaryota > Viridiplantae > Streptophyta > Pinopsida > Pinales > Pinaceae > Picea > Picea mariana. The sequence continues at coordinate 5,970 of JASDQU010739839.1, forward strand.
ATAAAAAGCCCTCTCTCACTGGTTTTCCCCTTGTGGGTTTTTCCAGGGTCGAAGTTAGACCGAAAATCTTTGTGTCTATATTTTCTGAGTTTTGCATACTGCTGATATTTTATTTATGTGTTGAAAACGATGTTCAGAATCCTCATGTTTCAGTTCTTAAGTTTATTTTCTGTTAAGTTTGTATATGCTGAAACAGTGCTGGAACATATGCTGAAATAGTGCTAAAACTAGTGCTGAAATAGTGTTGTAACATATACTGAAACAGTGCTAAAACTGGGTTTGGCATTGGGTTTGGCATTTAACTTTGGCTGAAAAATTAGCGAGACTGAAACTGGGTTGGGGTCTGGATTTTTTTTACAAAATACATGGTTTTGAGAGGAAAAAATTGGTTTGGGAGGGATGGTGCTCATGAGTATTCCCTAGTAAATAATATATCCTAATAAAAAACTTTCAACCACTATATCATTTACTATCATATCAAACGATCATGAGAGATAAATAATGTGTTCACTAAAGCTCAATTTCGTTTTCTTGAATGAACTAGGGATTATTTAATGTCAATACCTCAATCATACATGCTCTCTTTCACATACAATGGTCATTGATAATCTAAAATAATAAATATATTTTCCATCTTCAATTTAAAAATCAAAGCTAGTTTTTCAACATTATAAGTTTAATGAATAAAATGTGAATGGTTAAAATCAAGGATAATTTTCATGACCTTAATAGATAAACTGCTTAGAAACACTAACATCAAAACACTTTACAATCCTAAATGAAATAAAATAGCTCTAAGAATTAGAAACACATTATTTATATTCATATTCATATTTATATTTATATTGTGAGATGTATTCTTTTAATTCAATTCTGATTTTGGATAACAAACATCTTAATGTTCCTCTAAACATCTTCAAGTGTGATGAAATAGAATAGTTTTAAGAATTGGAGAAACACATTATTTTTATTCATATTCATATTTATATTTATATTCTGAGATGTGTTCTTTTAATTCAATTGTGGTTTTGGATAATAAACTCAATTCTGATTTTGGATAATAAACTTCTTTGTTCATGTCTTTCTAAACATCTTCAAGTGTGATGTGAGAGAAGGCTGATTTGTTCTTCTAAAATGAAGAAGTAAATGTAAAATTGAGTAAAAAAAAATGTTTCATTCTTTCAATAACCAACAAGAAATCACCATAAATTATAACAAACAGTAAATGGATGTATGTAAAATTGAGTAAAGAAAATGTTCCTTTCATTCAATAACTAGCAAGAAATCACCATAAATTATAACAAACAGTAAATGGATGTTCCTTTCGTTCATTTAATAACCAGCAAGAAATCACCATAAATTATAACAAACAGTAAGTGGAATCGCCACAAAATTTGAAGGTAAGTTACTCCATTTTCTAGGGCTAATTCACACATGTTTCACATCTAAAACGACAACAATATTAAAAATACATTACATAGCAAATAACTCAGCAGACGACCACAAATAACTTGACAGAAACAAAACCATTTTATTTCACTAATCGCATTCAAATCTCCACGGTTGCTGCACATACGACCATGCCCTCGAAGCCTTCCTCACCATCAACATTAATTTCAATCCACTGCCGCGTTGACGGGTTAAACAGATAAGAAATGTGTTTATTGGGGAAGAAACGAGTATCCACTCCGCTTACAAAAATCCAGTCACCCCACTGTGTAGTACAGTTAAACTGGTGAATATATTGCGGAAGAGATGCTACAGCAGTCCAAACGTTTTTCTCACCATCATACTTCATCACCTGTTGTTGTTGTGCACTAAAAGTGTACAACTCCCCGGAAGAAGAAGCAGCCGCCGCACAATGTCTCCATAGATCTCCCATGATATTAAACATATCTTTCCACGTTCCCGCACTCGGATCGAAAACTTCTGCACTTCTGCCGAATTCGCCTCCGCTTAACACCATGAATTTACCTTCCATGAAAACACCGTGGCATCCCCAGCTGTGCGGTTGGATCATAGGAGTCAGAATTTCCCACTTGTCTTCCTCCACGTTATAAGCTTCTGCAGCCGCTAGACTGTTGGAACGCTCATTCATCCCGCCAGCGACGTAGACAAGTCCGGTGGAAGAAGAGACACAGCAAGCAAAGAAGGCTCGAGCTGTAGGCATGTCAGCTCCGCGGCTCCATCTGGCAGACTCAAAGTCATAAATGTATACCGTCCTCATCACACTCGTGTTCAACCGGTCGAATCCGCCTATGAGAACCAGCTTCCGGTTCACAGCAACGCACTGACACCATCCTGGTAATCCATCAAAGCGGGGATCATCAATAACTGGTAGCCTTTCCCAGGTGCCCTTCACAGGGTCATGTACCGTTATTAGGAAGGCGTCACTATTTAAATGATTTTTTGCATCCCTCCGATGTTTTTGAATCAAGCATAGCAGCTGCTCGCTCGTTCCAGATATCTTTCTGTCCGCATAGAACCTAGGGCTGCTCACCATAGCCTCCCAGCTTCTGCACACAGCTTTCAGGTTATCRTGTGAATTGTAGGGAACTGTCAGCAAGCACTTTCGAACGAGATCGTCCGGAATAGCCTCCATTAGAGCTGCTTCAGACACACCTATTTCCTGATCAAGTTTACCCAAAGATTTACCAGTCATAAAGGTGCAAACTTGAAAATGAACGAAGCTAAATGAAAATATGAAAGTGGAGTTACTATTTCCCGATCGAGTTTACCCAAAGATTTACCAGTCATAAAGGTGCAAACTTGAAAGTGAACGAAGCTAAATGAAAATATGAAAGTGGAGTTAAATATATAATGTGTAGATTTGGGCATCACCCGCGGTAACCTAATTTCAAGCCGACGAGAAAGAAGTCCTTTATGTTCATTAATAAACCATATTTAAATTTTATTTATTCATACAATGAAAATATATTAATTTTTCAACTCACAACAATCCTATATCGAAGCATTTAATATAGATTTTACTCATAATATAAATTTTACTGGGGGCAATGTTTTATGCAAAATGGTCATCACTCAACATTAACACTACTCTGCTTCACTACGTAGTGGAAGGAATATTATATTTAAATTATTTAAAATTTATTTAAAAATATATTTAAATAATTCTGTTGGAGAAATGACAAATGGTTAGCTTGTTGCATTGATATTGATTGTTGGTTTATCTCCAAATCACAACAAACTATTTTTTTTCACATTGAAACTGTGGGTTTAGTGTTAGGGTCCTACCCTACCCTCCCTACTTTAGGTGAGTTAGTTAATTAATGTATGAATTCATCTCCTTTAAATAAGGCTTATTAGATAATAGTCGATAGTTATTTAATGTAAATGGGTCATCTTTGTTAAATAAGCCACACTAGGTAGTTGGTAGTCATTAAATATGGGACACCATGTAGTTATGATTTTGTTATTTGAGTATTTATTTAAAGAGAGAGGAGGCTAAGGAATCTTTTGTCGAGTACTATTATATTTGGAACTTTGCTTAGTGAAATATTGTCCCACCTTAAGAGGCAAGTGGACATTGTTTTCTTTCTTCTGAATATCATCAATATAAGGGTTTAATCTACAATCTACATATTTGATCTAAATATATATGTTTAATCTATATATAGACTAAATATATACTCAAGCATCTTTGAATAGCATCGAGATATGTCATTAAGTGGGTAAAAATCCTGTTGGGGGGGAATTCAAGCAAGAAATATAACTGGAATCACTTTGTTGGATACCCTTGTAAACCTTGTTGATACCCCTCCAAGTAGTACTTCACCATAAAACACCCGTATAAGGCATCTCACTTCCATTTACCTTGAGAACATCAGAAGTCCCCTAGGTATAATTGAAATTGGATCTGGATAAATCAATTGAGTGTCTTGTTTCTATATTACACCAAGAACAATAGTCAGAGAGATCACTCTCTAGTACCTAGGTAGTTGGTTAGTACAACTAAGGGTATGGTGAGGCCTCCTAGCTACTCCTTAGTAAGTGCCCTAAGATATTGGGCTAAGTGATACTATTGGACCCCAAAAGTATAAAAAATAATTATTGTAACTAACTCTCCTCTATATTTCAGAACCTACAAATCCTAACATCCATAGTCATTAACCAACATAATTCCTACATCTTTGCTTCAAGAAAGAAATTTGATATTTTGTCACCATAATAATAATCAATCATGAATAATAGTCCCGTAGGATTAGTACTCCAAAAAAATATTTTGGATCCTTCCAACACCATTGTGAGAGACCTATATCAAAATATTCCTTATGTTGTGTTTATTGCATGGGTTACCTCTTGCTTAATTTTTGTATGTTGACTCTATAATACAATTTTAGTAGTATATCTCAAAAGACCCTTGAGCCATAGGTTATAGTGAGGTTAGTCGGGGTTAACATTTTGATAGGGTCTTATGTGGTCCCATGGTCCATACTCATAGGATGGAAACCACTATGAACCAACCCTAGTACCTCCACACTAAGCACCAACAAATTGACACCAAGGTTTCTATCATTAAGTCTTCATTCAAAGAGATTTTTGTAAAGGTTGACAACTAAGGTCAAGGGATTGTAAAAAACTTGGTATCTGTATACATGTACATAATTGAGTATGAATATGCCAAATTCAAATATAAATGCAACCAAGGAGGAATATTAAGCAAGCAAAGAGTACGACACTCACACACTCTTCGTGGATTCCCATCGCCCACCTTTTCAATATCGAAATTCATGACATCACTTTCCAAATGTTTAGATGAACAAGTTTGATGGTTGCAAGCTCTTAGGTTGGGTTACCCAAATGGAACACTATGTATATCTCAGTGACATTACTAATGAACTATACAAACTAAAATTGGGGGTCTTATATCTATATTTAGAACAATGGAAATAGTGGAAACAAAATAAGAAATATTATGAAGGCTACATTGCTTGGACCAAGTTTCTAAAGGTTCTTTCTGTTTGTTTTGAATGTGAAATTCACTATTTACTCCAAACATGCATCGTCATTGACTATATTATGGCCTTTGATGAATTAAAAATATACACATAAGGCCTATTCACTTACTTTTTAAAATAATGTTTCATCAATTTTCTTAAGGAGGGTATTAAAGTACATGTCATAATGTAGCACCCAAAAAAAATGGTTGAAGGCATGTGATTGAGATAAAGAAGTTGAGATGGTGATCAATGCTCAGAAAAAATACCCTTATTCTCTACCTAAACTAACCCTTTAGTTTCTACTACCCCTAGGTCCTCCACCTCTATACCATTAACAATCCAAAAGTTGTCACCCAAAGAGTTGGGAAAATGGAAATTCCTCAAACTTTGTTATAATTATGATGAGAGGCATTTCAAAGGGCACAAATGTAAAGATTTTTTTTTATTTCAAATGGATGTATCTCCACAAGACCACTCACAACACATTCTAGATAAATATAGTTGTTGGTGGAAATATGTAGCAAGAGTAGGCAAATTTCGATATATAAGGGTTGTGGCTTACAAGGAAAATTTTAGGGGCTAAATTTCACCAATGTGGTAATTTTTTATGTTTTTTTACAAAAACTAATTTTTGAATTTCCATTTTTCTCTAAAATGATACACACAAATTATATAGGATAAAAGAATTTTACTCTCCTGAATGCCAAAATTTTATAGAAACTAAATAAAATCCTTATACATTTGAATATTTTTATAAAAATATCACCAAACATTTCATGGTTGACATTTTCAGAATTAGTAAGAGGATAAAATCACGAAGTTGGGTAACACTTTTGTGAGAATCAAGTTTCCAAAATTCCTATTAAGATTCTTTCGACAAAACTCATAATTGTTTTGGCTGAAAGAGATATCTTTTTGGATGAAATATGTTTCACCCGAACCATTAGACATCAAATCAAAAGGTATTGGAACAATGGCTTCGATTGTCATGTATCATCTTAGCTGAACAATTTCTTTTCCGGTAAATCTTTTCGGTCGAAAGTTGTTTCGACTGAAAGAGTCGTTTAGCCAAAAAAATTTCTTCGTTGAACGTCTTTTCGACCGAAAGAATCTTTCAGCTGAATCTACCTTTTAGCTGGAAAAATCATTTATATATTAACCACATATCGCTCACCTCATAATTTTCCTAAACTGTAGATGTTGATAGTTGATAGTTATTATAGGTGATAGTTGATAGTTGATAGTTTTTGTTGGCGGACGTTGGTGCTAGCAGATGAGTGTTGGTACTTGTGGGCGTATCTGCAAGTAGATGTTGGTGTTGGTCGACGTAGCTACAAGCGGATGTTGTTGGTTGGTGCCGGTGTTTGTAGCTGCAGACGGTTGTTGCTGGTCCACTTATGTTGTTCTTCTTTTTTTACATTATTTTTTAGTGTTAGTTTCTTTTACTATTTAAGAAGGTTGGCAGGGTTGAATACAACCATGTCCATGTACAGGGACATGCCTGAATTCAGTTCTGTCCCTGTACATGGATAAGGTTGTATTTGGCCCTATCAGCCTTAGGATAATGTTGACAGGGCTGAATACAGCCCTGTCCATGTACATGGATATGCTCGAATTTCGTTTTGTCCTTGTACATGGATAGGGTAGTATTCGGCCCTATCAACCTTAGGAGGTAGTTGACTTGGTGGAATACTACCCTGTCCATGTACCAGGACAAGCCTAAAATTTGGGCATGTCCCTGTACATAGACAGGGCTGTATTTTTTCGTGTTAACATTAGGAGTAAGGTTGACAGGGCCGAATACAACCATGTCTATGTAGAGAGACATGCCCAAATTTGGGCATGCCTTTGTACATGGGCATGGCTCTATTTGGCCCTGTCAACCTTAGGAGGAGTTTGACAGGGCCGAATGTAGCCCTGCAACAATGTTCAAGCTCTTTTTTACCAATAACTTATCAGTATTCAATGGAATTAGACTAGTTAATAGATTCAACCTTTCTTATACTATGAACACTCTTATATAGGGAAATCATGTTTCCATCTTCGATCACATTTGCTATAGAAACTCTAGTAACATGAAGTGAATATGGAGAGAACCAATCCCATAATGAGCTTAGATATGACATTTTTATAACTCTTTAGATTAGATTGTAGTTGATAAGGATGAATACAAGGACGTATTGGTGATTACTGTTATTATAACTAAGAAGAAAGTTATATTAGTGTAACCAAACAACTGAATCTGTTAGCTGTAATCATTGTACTAGTATTAATATTACCGTACTTACAGTAAGGTCTTTCTTAGTTAATAGTAGAACACATGGACTTATCTTATAAATAGAATATATAAGCCTTGTTGAAGATCTGTATTAAGTATATATGTATAATAAGCTTCAATGGATACAATAGATTCATAATAGACAACATAGCCTTATAATGGTTAGAAGCTAGATAACATACCTTATAATTGTTAGCATAGATTCTTGCCGAAAGAACAATGAAATAAGGAAGCGAAAATAAAGAACATAGAAACTGGTAGACAAAACATTGAAATATAGAATTCACCACTCTAGGGAATTAACTAAGTATTACGTGAACCATAGAGCTCGAATTAAGTGTTACGAGAGCCTGAACCAACAAAACTATTGAAATGGCCATTTTGAAGCTAACAAATTCCACTTTGACACCCCCAATAAGTAAGATACCTCAGATGTAATATTTAGTCATGTTTTTAATCAATTGAATACTTATACAGTCAGTTTGGAAATCCTAAGGTTAGTTATGAATTGTAATGGCCTCTTTAAGAAATAAATAAATATAAAGTTTTCTTGTTTTTTATTAATTATAAAACAAAGGAAGTTAAACAACATGGCTACTTAAAATTGTCCAATTAAACTTTCATTTGTCATTGATGCTAAACCCAAGATTCATATGAATTATTCTGTACCCCTTAACTAACAAATTTGATCACAGTTCTCAGACTCTCTCTTTAATCATGTAATCAGATGCCTTGTTGAGATCCTCAAAAGAAACCTCATGTGTAATAAATTTATACAATTCAAGCTTCTACATGTTTAACAATCAAGGAAGGATAGATTAAAATCCTAATTACAACTAAAAATAATATATTTTTCTGTTCATGGTACAAACAAATAAATAGGAAATATAATCATATAATATTAATTATGGTTATGGATTGACTAAGTAATTTTTATTGAGAAATCTATGTAAATAAATGAAATAATCATTGAAGAACAATGAACATTCATATGCTTAAGTGTAGAACGATAAATGATGGAGTGTAATTCTAAGACACTATGTTATGTAAGATCACCTAATCAAAACCAAAGGAGGTTGACAGGGTCGAATACGACCATGTCTATGTACAGGGATAGGCCCGAATTCGGGCCTGACCCTATACATGGACAAGGTCATATTCAACCATGTCAACCTCCTTTCTAAGTTCGTCGGTTCATTGCCAGTGTTGAATACAAAATTCAAAAATCCATTTAGCCTTAGAAATTAGTTAGTGTAGCAATGATTCATTGTTCAACTGAATACTTATATAGTCAGTTTGGAAACCCTAAGGTTAGTTATGAATTGTAATGGCCTCTTTAAGCATAACTATGCATTAAATTTATTTCTAACTATATAAATTCGACAATAAATTTGTACATGAAATTTATTTCTAACTGTATAAAATCATCTTTAAATTTATTTCTACGTAATTAGTTTAGTTTTTTTTGCGTTTTTTTTTTAGTTTTGATTTGCTTTACAATTTTAGAAGATTGACAGGGCCACATATGACCCTGTCCATGTATAGGGACATGCCCGAATTCGGGCCTGTCCCTGTACATGGACAGGGCTGTACTTGACCCTGTCAACATTTATGAGGAGGTTGACAGGGCCGAATACAACCCTGTCCATGTACAGGGACAACCCGAACTCGTCCCTCTCAACCTCCTCATAACATTGACAGGGTCGAATACAACCTTATCCAATAGGGATAGGCCCGAATTTAGGCTAGTCCTTGTACATGGACAAGGTTGTATTCGTCCCTGTCAACCATATAAGGAGGTTGACATGGCTAAATATGACCATGTACATGTATAGGGACAGGCCTAAATTTGGGCCTGTCCCTGTACATGGACAGGGTTGTATTCGACCATGTCAACCTTAGGAGGAGGTTGACAGACCCAAATACGGCCATGTGAATGTAAAAATAGTCCTTGTTCAATTGAATACTTATACATTACGTTTGGAAATCCTAAGGTTAGTTAAGAATTACAATGGACTCTTTAAGCATAACTGTACATTAAAATTATTTCTAACTATATAAATTCAACTGTCAAATTGTACATTAAATTTATTCCTAATTGTATAAATT
>JASDQU010739839.1:17181-27774 GCA_032191745.1 Picea mariana
AACTGAAAAAAAATGGCAATTAAACCAAGTCACTATGATTGTAAATTACTCTAAATTTGGGATGAAGTTTATTGAAGGGTGACTGTATGTAACAACCCAAATTAATTAATTTTTATCATAATTTTTAAATTTGAATTTAATTAATTATTAAAATATAGTAAATGAGTCTTTTATTATTTTATTATTAAAAAGTGGGTGAATTAATTAATGGGGGGATAAGGTTGTTGGAAAATTAATGGGGGGATAAGTTTGTTCGGAGTTAATGATAGGGACATGAGAGAGGAGGATAAGAAAAGAGGGGACTACTTGGAAGGGAGCTCCTTTTTTATTTGGTTTGAGAATTTCAGATGGAGGAGGAGGAGGAAATTAGAAGAATTGTTTCGGTGAACTCTCATAGGGCACTGTTGTTGCTAGGAATTTTGGGCTAAGGGGCTAGGAAACCACAAGGATTGCTATGGAGCTGGAGAGGCTATTCCTATTTGTTGATGGACTACTATACTAGCACATGATGGACACTGAGCATGGTTTCCTCTTAAGAGAATTCATTAGCCTACTCTAATAAGTCTAGATATTATATTGGTTATTGATACCAACATAGGGTAGGGGAGATATTATGGTTATGAGGATACCTACATATTCAATGACTCCTAGGGTTTTTCAAGGATTGGGAATGACATGATAATTAGGTGGCTCCATATGAGGGAGGGATGAAGGCAACACTAGTGAATAGGCATATTATGGTAGAATGTGGTAGAAATGCATGGTTTTGAGAGGAAAAAATTGGTTTGGGAGGGATGGTGCTCATGAGTATTCCCTAGTCAATAATATATCCTAATCAAAAAATTGGGACCACTACATCATTTACTATCATATCAAACGATCATGAGAGATAAATAATGTGTTCACTAGAGCTCAATTTTGTGTTCTTGAATGAACTAGGGATTATTTAATGTCAATACCTCAATCATACATGCTCTCTTTTTAACTTAACCCAAACACTAATTGGAATTTTTCATAACAAATCTAATTGCATTGCATCAATTAAGTAAAAAGGTGGATAAAATAATTAATATAAATTCAAATTTTGAAAAATAAAAGTTTAAATGAATTTATGACAATATTCTTTAATTTATTTTCTTTATATTATGTTAATTTATAATTAATGATAAACTTCACATACAATGGGTGTTGGTAATCTAAAATAATAAATATATTGTCCATCTTCAATTTAAAAATCAAAACTAGTTTTTCAACATTATAAGTTTAATGAATAAAATATAAATAGTTAAAATCAAGGATAATTTTCATGACCCCAACAGATAAATTGGTTAGAAATACTAACATCAAAATACTTTACAATCCTAAATGAAATAGAATAGTTTTAAGAATTGGAGAAACACATTATTTATATTCATATTTATATTTATATTTTGAAATGTGTTCTTTTAATTCAATTCTGGTTTTGGATAATTAACTTCCTTGTTCAGGTCTTTCTAAACATCTTCAAGTGTGATGTGAGAAGGCTGATTTGCTCTTCTAAAATGAAGAATTAAATGTGAAATTGAGTTAAAAAAATGTTTTATTCATTCAATAACCAACAAGAAATCATCATAAATTATAACAAACAATAAATGAATATATGTAAAATTGAGTAAAGAAAATGTTCCTTTCATTCAATAACCAACAAGAAATCACCATAAATTATAACAAACAGTAAATGGATGTTCCTTTCGTTCATTCAATAACAAACAGTAAGTGGAATCGCCACAAAATTTGAAGGTAAGTTACTCCATTTTCTAGGGCCAACATTCACACATGTTTCACATTTAAAACGACAACAATATTAAAAACACATTACACAGTAAATAACTCAGCTGACGACAACAAACAACTTGACAGAAACAAAACCACTTTATTTAAGTGATCGCATTCAAATTTCCACGGTTGCTGCACATACGACCATGTCCTCGAAGCCTTCCCCACCATCAACATTAACTTCAATCCACTGCCGCGTTGACGGGTTAAACAGATAAGAAATGTGTTTATTGGGGAATAAACGAGTGTCCACTCCGCTTACGAAAATCCAGTCACGCCACTGTGTAGTACAGTTAAACTGGCGAATATATTGCGGAAGAGATGCTACAGCAGTCCAAACGTTTTTCTCACCATCATACTTCATCACCTGTTGTGTTTGTGCACTGAAAGTGTACAACTCCCCGGAAGAAAAAGCAGCCGCCACAGAATTTCTCCATAGATCTCCCATGATATTAAACATATCTTTCCACGTTTCCGCACTCGGATCGAAAATTTCTGCACTTCTGCCGAATTCGCCTCCGCTTAACACCATGAATTTACCTTCCATGAAAACACCGTGGCATCCCCAGCTGTGCGGTTGGATCATAGGAGTCAGAATTTCCCACTTGTCTTCCTCCACGTTATAAGCTTCTGCAGCCGCTAGACTGCTGGAACGCTCATTCATCCCGCCAGCGACGTAGACAAGTCCGGTGGAAGAAGAGACACAGCAAGCAAAGAAGGCTCGAGCTGTAGGCATATCAGCTCCGCGGCTCCATCTGGCAGACTCAAAGTCATAAATGTATACCGTCCTCATCACACTCGTGTTCAACCGGTCGAATCCGCCTATGAGAACCAGCTTCCGGTTCACAGCAACGCACTGACACCATCCTGGTAATCCAGCAAAGCGGGGATCATCAATAACTGGTAGCCTTTCCCAGGTGCCCTTCACAGGGTCATGTACCGTTATTAGGAAGGCGTCACTATTTAAATGATTTTTTACATCCCTCCGATGTTTTTGAATCAAGCATAGCAGCTGCTCGCTCGTTCCAGATATCTTTCTGTCCGCATAGAACCTAGGGCTGCTCACCATAGCCTCCCAGCTTCTGCACACAGCTTTCAGGTTATCGTGTGAATTGTAGGGAACTGTCAGCAAGCACTTTCGAACGAGATCGTCCGGAATAGCCTCCATTAGAGCTGCTTCAGACACACCTATTTCCTGATCAAGTTTACCCAAAGATTTACCAGTCATAAAGGTGCCAACTTGAAAATGAACGAAGCTAAATGAAAATAGGAAAGTGGAGTTACTATTTCCTGATCGAGTTTACCCAAAGATTTATCAGTCATAAGGGTGCAAACTTGAAACTGAACGAAGCTAAATGAAAATATGAAAGTGGAGTTAAATATATAATGTGTAGACTTGGGCATCACCCGCGGTAACCTAATTTCAAGCCGACGAGAAAGAAGTCCTTTATGTTCATTAATAAATCATATTTAAATTTTATTTATTCATACAATGAAAATATATTAATTTCTCAACTCACAACAATCCAATCCTATATCGAAGCATTTAATATAAATTTTACTCATAATATTAATTTTACAGGCGACAAACTATTTTTTTTCACATTGAAGCAGCTTGTGGGTTTAGTGTTAGTGTCCTACCCTACCCTCCCTACTTTAGGTGAGTTAGTTAATTAATGTATGAATTCATCTCCTTTAAATAAGGCTTATTAGATAATAGTGGATAGTTATTTAATGTAAATGGGTCCTCTTTGTTAAATAAGACACACTAGGTAGTTGGTACTCATTAAATATGGGACACCATGTAGTTATAATTTTGTTATTTAAGTATTTATTTAAAGAGAGAGGAGGCTAAGGAATCTTTTGTCCAGTACTATTATATTTGGAACTTTGCTTAGTGAAATATTGTCCCACCTTAAGGCAAGTGGACATTGTTTTCTTTCTTCTGAATATCATCAATAAAAGGGTTTAATCTACAATCTACATATTTGATCTAAATATATATGTTTAATCTATATATATATATATATATATATATATATAGGCTAAATATGTATTCAAGCATCTTTGAATAGCATCGAGATTTGTCATTAAGTGGGTAAAAATCCTGTTGGGGGGGAATTCAAGCAAGAAATATAACTGGAATCACTTTGTTGGATACCCTTGTTAACCTTGTTGATACCCCTCCAAGTAGTACTTCATCATAACACCCATATAAGGCATCTCACTTCCATTTACCTTGAGAATATCATAAGTCCCCTAGGTATAATTGAAATTGGATCTGGGTAAATCAATTGAGTGTCTTGTTTCTATATTACACCAAGAACAATAGTCAGAGAGATCACTCTCTAGTACCTAGGTAGTTGGTTAGTACAACTACGGGTATGGTGAGGCCTCCTAGCTACTCCTTAGTAAGTTCCCTAAGATATTGGGCTAAGTGCTACTACTGGACCCCAAAAGTATAAAAAATAATTATAGTAACTAACTCTCCTCTATATTTCAAAACCTACAAACCCTAACATCCACAGTCATTAACCAACATAATTCCTACATCTTTGCATCGAGAAAGAAATTTGATATTTTGTCACCATAATAATAATCAATCATGAATAATAGTCCCGTAGGATTAGTACTCCAAAAAAATATTTTGGATCCTTCCAACACCATTGTGAGAGACCTATATCAAAATATTCCTTATGTTGTGTTTATTGCATGGGTATACCTCTTGATTAATTTTTTTATGTTGACTCTATAATACAATTTTAGTAGTATATCTCAAAAGACCCTTGAGCCATAGGTTATAGTGAGGTTAGTCGGGGTTAACATTTTGATAGGGTCTTATGTTGTCCCATGGTCCATACTCATAGGATGGAAACCACTATGAACCAACCCTAGTGCCTCCACACTAAGCACCAACAAATTGAAACCAAGGTTTCTATCATTAAGTCTTCATTCAAAGAGATTTTCGTAAAGATTGACAACTAAGGTCAAGGGATTGTAAAAAACTTGGTATCTATATACATGTACATAATTGAGTATGAATATGCCAAATCCAAATATAAATGCAGCCAAGGAGGAATATTAAACAAGCAAAGAGTAGGACACTCACACACTCTTCGTGGATTCCCATCACCCACCTTTTCAATATTGAAATTCATGACATCACTTTCCAAATGTTTAGATGAACAAGTTTGATGGTTGCAAGCTCTTAGGTTGGGTTACCCAAATGGAACACTATGTATCTCTCAATGACATTACTAATGAACTATAAAAACTAAAATTGGGGGTCTTATATCTATATTTAGAACAATGGAAATAGTGGAAACAAAATAAGAAATATTATGAAGGCTACATTGCTTGGACCGTGTTTCTAAAGGTTCTTTATGTTTGTTTTGAATGTGAAATTCACTATTTAGTCCAAACATGCATCGTCATTGACTATATTATGGCCTTTGATGAATTAAAAATATACACATAAGGCCTATTCACTTACTTTTTAAAATAATGTTTCATCAATTTTCTTAAGGAGGGTATTAAAGTACATGTCATAATGTAGCACCCCAAAAAAATGGTTGAAAGCATGTGATTGAGATAAAGAAGTTGAGATGGTGATCAATGCTCAGAAAAAATACCCTTATTCTCTACCTAAACTAACGCTTTAGTTTCCACTACCCCTAGGTCCTCCACCTCTATACCATTAAGAATCCAAAAGTTGTCTCCCAAAGAGTGGGGAAAATGGAAATTCCTCAAAGTTTGTTATAATTATGATGAGAGTCATTTCAAAGGGCACAAATGTAAAGATTTTTTTTTTTTATTTCAAATGGATGTATCTCCATAAGACCACTCACAACACATTCTAGATAAATATAGTTGCTGGTGGAAATATGTAGCAAGAGTAGGCAAATTTTGATATCTAAGGGTTGTGTCTTACAAGGAAAAATTTAGGGGCTAAATTTCACCAATGTGGTAATTTTTTGTGTTTTTTTCCAAAAACTGATTTTTGAATTTCTATTTTTCTCTAAAATGATACACACAAATTATATAGGATAAAAGAATTTTACTGTACAGAATGCCAAAATTTTATAGAAACTAAATAAAATCCTTATACATTTGAATATTTTTATAAAAATATCACCAAACATTTCATGGTTGACATTTTCAGAATTAGTAAGAGGATAAAATCACGAAGTTGGGTAACACATTTGTGAGAATCGAGTTTCCAAAATTCCTAGTAAGATTCGTTCGACCGAACTCATAATTGTTTCGGCTGAAAGAGATATCTTTTTGGATGAAATACTTTTCGCCCAAACCATTAGACATCAAATCAAAAGGTATTGGAACAATGGCTTCAACTGTCATGTACCATCTTAGCTGAACAATTTCTTTTCCAGTAAATCTTTTCGGTCGAAAGTTGTTTTGACCGAAAGAGTCGTTCAGCCAAAAAAAATTCTTGGTTGAACGTCTTTTCGACCGAAAGAATCTTTCAGCCGAATCTACCTTTCAGCTGGAAAAATCATTTATATATTAACCACATATCGCTCACCTCATAATTTTCCTAAACTGTAGATGTTGATAGTTGATAGTTGTTAGGTGATAGTTGATAGTTGATAGTTTTTGTTGGCGGACGTTGGTGCTAGCAGATGAGTGTTGGTACTTTTGGGCATATCTGCAAGTAGACGTTGGTGTTGGTCGACGTAGCTACAAGCGGATGTTGGTGGTTGGTGCCGGTGTTTGTAGCTACAGACGGTTGTTGCTGATCCACTTATGTTGTTCTACTCTTTTTACATTATTTTTTAGTGCTCTAGTTTATTTTACTATTTCAGAAGGTTGACAGGGTTGAATACAACCATGTCCATGTACAGGGACATGCCTGAATTCAAGCATGTCCCTGTACATGGATAAGGTTGTATTTGGCCCTATCATCCTTAGGATAATGTTGACAGGGCCGAATACAGCCATGTCCATGTACATGGATATGCTCGAATTTGGTTTTGTCCCTGTACATGAACAGGGTCGTATTCGGCCCTATCAACCTTAGAAAGGTAGTTGACTTGGTGGAATACTACCCTGTCCATGTACCAGGACAGGCCTAAAATTCGGGCATGTCCTTGTACATAGACAGGGCTGTATTTTTTTGTGTTAACATTAGGAGTAAGGTTGACAGGGCCGAATACAACCATGTCCATGTAGAGAGACATGCCCAAATTTGGGCATGCCCCTATACATGGGCATGGCTCTATTTGGCCCTGTCAACCTTAGGAGGAGTTTGACAGGGCCGAATGCAACCCTGTCACAATGTTCAAGCTCTTTTTTACCAATAACTTATCAGTATTCAATGGAATTAGACTAGTTAATAGATTCAACCTTTCTTATACTATGAACACTCTTATATAGGGAAATCATGTTTCCATCTTGGATCACATTTAATATAGAAACTCTAGTAACATGAAGCGAATACAGAGAGAACCAATCCCATAATGAGCTTAGATATTACATTCTTGTAACTCTTTATATTAGATCATACTTGATAAGGATGAATACAATAACGTATTGGTGATTACTGTTCTTATAACTAAGAAGAAAGTTATATCAGTGTAATCAAACAAGTGAATCTGTTAGCTGTAATCATTGTACTAGTAATAATATTACCATACTTACAGTAAGGTCTTTCTTAGTTAATAGTATAACACATGGACTTAGCTTATAAATAGAATATATAAGCCTTGCTGAAGATCTGTACTAAGTATATATGTATAATAAGATTCAATGGATACAATAGATTCATAATAGACAACATAGCCTTATAATGGTTAGAAGCTGGATAACATACCTTATAATTGTTAGCATAGATTCTTGCCGAAAGAACAATGAAATAAGGAAGCAAAAATAAAGAACATAGAAACTGGTAGACAAAACATTGAAATATAGAATTCACCACTCTAGGGAATTAACTAAGTATTACGTGAACCATAGAGCCCGAACTAAGTGGTACGAGAGCCTGAACCAACAAAACTGTTGAAATGGCCATTTTGAAGCTAACAAATTCCACTTTGACACCCCCAATAAGTAAGATACCTCAGATGTAATATTTCGTCATTTTTTTAATCAATTGAATACTTATACAGTGAGTTTGGAAATCCTAAGGGTAGTTATGAATTGTAATGGTCTCTTTAAGAAATAAATAAATAAAAACTTTTCTTGTTTTTCATTAATTATAAAACAAAGGAAGTTAAACAACCTGGCTATTTAAAATTGTTCAATTAAACTTTCATTTGTCATTGATGCTAAACCCAAGATTCATATGAATTATTGTGTACCCTTTAACTAACCAATTTGATCACAGTTCTCAAACTCTCTCCTTTAATCATGTAATCAGATGCCTTGTTGATATCCTCAAAAGAAACCTCATGTGTAATAAATTTATACAATTCAAGCTACTGCATGTTTAACAATCAAGGAAGGATAGATTAAAATCCTAATTACAACTAAAAAGAATATATTTTTCTGTTCATGGTACAAACAAATAAACAGGAAAGATAATCATATAATATTAATTATGGTTATGGATTGACTAAGTAATTTTTATTGAGAAATCTATGTAAATAAATGAAATAATCATTGAAGAACAATGAACATTCATATGCTTAAGTGTAGAATGATAAATGATGGAGTGTAATTCTAAGACACTCTGTTATGTAAGATCACCTAATCAAAACCTAAGGAGGTTGACAGGGTCGAATACGACCATGTCTATGTACAGGGATAGGCCCGAATTCGGGCCTGTCCCTATATATGGACAAGGTCGTATTCAACCATGTCAACCTCCTTTCTATGTTCGTCGGTTCATTGCCAGTGTTGAATACAAAATTCAAAAATCCATTTAGCCTTAGCAATTAGTTAGTGTAGGAATGATTCATTGTTCAACTGAATACTTATATAGTCTGTTTGGAAACCCTAAGGTTAGTTATGAATTGTAATGGCCTTTTTAAGCATAACTGTGCATTAAATTTATTTCTAACTATATAAATTCAACAATAAATTTGTACATGAAATTTATTTCTAACTGTATAAAATCATCTTTAAATTTATTTCTAGGTAATTAGTTTAGTTTTTTTTGCGTTTTTTTTTTAGTTATGATTTGTTTTACAATTTTAGAAGATTGACAGGGCCACATATGACCCTGTCCATCTACAGGGACATGCCCGAATTCAGGTCTGTCCCTGTACATGGACAGGGTTGTACTCGACCCTGTCAATGTTTATTAGGAGGTTGACAAGGCCGAATACAACCCTGTCCATGTACAGGGACAAGCCAGAACTTGACCCTCTCAACCTTCTCATAACATTGACAGGGTCGAATACAACCCTGTACAATAGGGATAGGCCCGAATTCAGGCTACTCCTTATACATGGAAAAGGTTGTATTCGTCCCTGACAACCATATAAGTAGGTTGACATGGCTGAATATGACCATGTCCATGTACAGGGACAGGCCTAAATTTGGGCCTGTCCCTGTACATGGACAGGGTTGTATTCGACCATGTCAACCTTAGGAGGAGGTTGACAGGACCGAATATGGCCATGTGAATGTAAAAATAGTCCTTGTTCAATTGAATACTTATACATTAAGTTTGGAAATCCTAAGGTTAGTTAAGAATTACAATGGACTCTTTAAGCATAACTGTACATTAAATTTATTTCTAACTCTATAAATTCAACAGTCAAATTGTACATTAAATTTATTCCTAATTGTATAAATTCAACATTAAATTTATGTCAAGTTAATTTCTTTAGTTTGTTTTACAGTTTTTTTTTTTTTTTTCGTTTGTTTTACAGTTTTAGAAGGTTGACGGTTGACAGGGCCGAATATGAACTAGTCCATGTACAGGTATAGGCTTGAATTTGGGCATGTCCCTGTACATGGACATGGTCGTCTTCAACGTGATCAACCTCCTTTCTAAGTTTGTGGGTTAGTTGCCAATCTTGAATACAAAATTCAAAAATCCATTTAGGCTTTGTAATAAATGTATTATGTATTACTCGCTAAAGCAATGTGATAATTATTAAGAAACCCATTCTCTAAAAGGAGGGCACACATTTTGTGTGAGTATCATAGGCTAAAGCAATGAGAAAATTGTAGGAGTTACAGACATAGATAATTTGAGACTATATTTAATATAAGTAGAAAACATGCTCATGCTCCTTTAAATAAGTTCCAAACAAGGTAGGAAAAAATGTATATTTAGGAGAATTATCATGCTCGTTTAAATAAGTTCCAAACAAAGTAGGAAAATATGCAGATTTAGGAGATTGTTCATACTCCTTTAAATAAGTTTCAAACATGGTAGGAAAAATTGTAGATTAAGGAATTAATTCATTTGTTTTCATATTTTATTTCTATGGTAGAATTAGGGTCCATCCCATTGCATGGACAGGGCTAAATTTGACTATGTTCATGCACAAGGACATGCCCGAATAAGGGCATGTCCCTATGCATGGACATGGTTGAATTCGACCCTTGCAAGATACCAGATATATAAAATATGCAAAACAGAAACGAAATGCTAGAAATAACAGAATAATAGTATAATATCCAGCATAATATTCACAATACACAGAAATGATATACGAAATAGCAACAAAAATAACACTTGAACAGAAATAGCACTTGATTCAGATAGCAATGTTCACAGGCCTCTTCGAGGGGGCAACCTCCAATCGAGCAGCGCTCTGTTACAATAATATCCAAGCTAGGGTTCTCATACCCTCGACTCCTATT
>JASDQU010739839.1:43739-54188 GCA_032191745.1 Picea mariana
TCACATTTATTTTATATTTAAATATTTTCATGTTCATTATATATAGAATCATAGTAAAAAATATAGTTGTTCTTGTTTTTTCAATATATGTATGTGATGCTTTGAAGTTGTTATAAATGCTTAAATGCTTCTGTTACAAATTTAATATTTCCATTTAATGTTTCTATAACTTATGAACTTTCATATTCATGAATTTTCAAAGGATAGATATCAAGGCGAGATGTCGATACATGAGTCTCTAAACATTCCTCACAAATGCTCTAGGCTATCCCATGAAGGAAGAAGAAGAATCCCTTCTTTGACTAAGACTTCGAGTTACCGACGACAATCTAGTTAGAGGAGGAGATTACCAAATGAGTCTGTGAATAGATCATCTCAAAAATGTGCTCAAAGTAGTGCTATGGATGCAACCTTCTCAGATAGGTTTCACATTAATACTCCAACACTGAAGAATTAAGGAATATATCAAGACAAGAAAATATGTCTCGTAATTTTCTTTGANTTAATATATATATATGTGTGTGTGTGTGTGTGTGTGTGTGTGTGTGTGTTTTATATGCCTTTTTTTTTTTCTTTTCTTATGTTAGATTATGTTGTTATTAAATGTTGTAATTACTTTCAAATGTGTATGTGTAGACAATGAGTTTAATGCGAGGGAAGATAATGAAAGAGAGAGTGGGTATCATGAATATTCTATTGTTGGTGAAGAGGGTGAAGGTGGATTTAGGAGGGGTTATCAAGAAACAAAAGATTAAATGCATAAATCCACCTATCCTTCTGATATTGGTGATAAGCTTCATTGGGAAGGGATTACTGAAGAAATGACACTCGATCGATGCTCAGGTGTTAAAATAAGGTTGGAAAATAATTTGAAGAGCTTGAATCTCCATCCGGAGAGTAAACAAAGCTTGGAGATTTTTTTTCATTCATTGAAAAAATTTATGGATGAATATCAAAATATCAGACCAAGGACTAACAGTTTTATCGATTTGACGAGGAGACAAAAGTCAAAGGTGATGGACCCTGATAAATTAGACGTAGTAAAAATTAGAGTTTCAAAATAAAATTCAATATCTATGTTCAATTTCAAATATGGACCAAAGAAAAAGATGTTGAAGGTACACTATTTTAAGCACCCCAACATAGCAGGACATATTTATAATAGATTTTTGGCAGCATATGGGATGTTGTCATGGAATGATGAGCTTCCATATTACTTTGTTAGACACTTTTATGTATAGTTTTTCATGGACATACACCCTGATTATATTAGCATAGCATGCAATTATTATGCAGTTGGTAAAGGACGAACATATGATCGAAAATGGGCATATCGAAATGAAACATTGCAGAGGCCTCCACGACCTTTAGTATCTCATCTGATGGGGGAATTTTTTTAACATTGAGAGTTTCCATCTACATCAAAGGTTGGAAAATAGGAAAGAAATGGAATGAGGAGAATTTGAAATCGATTTTTTATGGCGTTGATGTTTGTTTGAACCATCAAAGAGTGGAAGCCAATTCTTGAGCCAATTTTGTTTATAAAATAGATGAGGAGTTAGATATCATGTTAGTAGAAAATCTTAAGGAGTATGGAAAAAAATTTTGAAATGGATAGAAGGAGGTCATTATGAATGATGATCCGAACATTGGATTGGTATGTGTTATATTTAGTAAATTGTTTATGTATTTGTGGATAGTTGACTTCTAGTTCTAGATTTAGATATATATCATTGTATATTTATAAATAATTGAGTTGTTATTTTCATTGATTGCAGTTTGGACATATGTTAAATGAATCTCTAGTAAATAGGGAACTTGATTCCACGAGTTTAAATTTGGATGGGTTGAATCATGTATGTTTTTTATAATATCCACATATGAGCACTTTAGTTTTCCAATCTCAAATATTTTGAATAATATCAACAATATGAAATTTATGTTTTTATATAAATGTGAACACATTGAATCCTAGATTTAAATCTTAGTTGTGTTGTTCACAACTCCCTATTCCAACTCCTACCACTTGGGAAGGCTTGTACCAATTCTCATTAAGAGACTTTGAAGAGGGTGGGAGTTTACAGGTATCATTGCATGTTGAAAACAAATTTTGTTATATATGAAAATTGCTATGTCATTTAAATTATTAATTTAGAATAAATTAATCTCTTAAAATTTAAAACTACAATTTAATGTGTTAAAATAATTTAAATTTAATTTTTAAATGTACAAATTTGAAATGTGTTATATAGGTAAATGTGGAGAAGAGAGCTCCTAAGAGTGTGCTTGAACATAATGTGGAGAAGGGAGTGCAGGAGATTGGGATTGAGAAGGATGCCTTCATACTTGAGAAGGATGTGTCTATTCATGATGATTCTTAAATGTATGTTCATTGAGCATTAGTGAGTTTTGACTTTCTTTTATGTTGGGTCTTTTATGTATAAGTTTTCAAGCTTATTTTTGTTGAATATGCTTATATTTTTTACTTTTTTCAAATTTTTGTTTAATCAACTTTTTAGTTTAGCCTTTCATATTCATATAGTTACTTGAAACTATTGTCTAAATATTGTTTCAACTCTTTGATCAATTATTTTGAAATATATAGAACTTTTATATAAGCTTATCATCGGCTAAAATGGTACATTCAATCTTATTTATCTTTAGATCATTATGAAGAACTAATTTTGAACTTGAACATTTGATTATTTGACAACATACTCTATCCCACATCAGAAAATGGGAAGTTTTTAAATTTTCTTGGATTGCATTCCATGCCTTCTTGTCCAAGAATGGCGTAGTATGGAGATTTGTGTTTTCTGCATACAACAAAGTGAATTCCTTATTGGGGTACTGTCAAAGTCTTAACTAATCTCTTACTAACCAAAAAAAACAACATTCAAGTATATTTACAAATTATAACTAACCTCCTCATTACGACGATAAACCTCTTATAACAAGTAAAAGTTTTTTTTCTTTTTTTTTTATATGTGTGTACGCTGTGTACAAGAGAAAAAACACATTCGACTCTGCGTCACCCCCTGACAACAAACATGACACATACAATGACGAACATGACATGATGACCTAAGACACACATCAAGTATTTTCATGCAATGAACGAAAATCAATCGACAATTAAATAAGACTGGCTACCCTCTCGTCCTACCCTGCAATGGTTAGGACCTCCAAGACATATAAGAAACGCTCAAGCCCAGGTTCCCATCGATTTTGACGATTTAAGGTCTCATGACTGGCGACTGTTCTGAGGAACAAGGAGGTGTCTACATCCTATTAACACAATCCAGACCAAAACTAAATATGCTAAAACAAAAAACATCCATGATGATCACTGCGCGGTAAAGTTCTATGAATCAACATGCATCACAAGAATTCCACAGTGCAAGAGAATTTGATTACTAAATCCATCATGTAGTGACATAAGTGCATGCGCAATAAAATCAACCTTATTTTAATTCCAAATGCAAAGGTAGTCATCTACTTTAGGTCAAGGTGCCATCTAAATCAACATTAAATAGAATCAATTAAGCCAGTCGAAACTTCGCCAAGATTGGAAACATAAGTAACATCAACTGTAAGCTAACTAGAATGACTAAAATTATAAATAAGCCATTTAGGAATGTACACTAAATGCAACCAGTTCTATGAAGGTGAAAATGCAACCCAACTTTAAGCCAACATTTCTTCCAACTAGCATTTTCTTTTGATGACAAAAGCATCCATTTCAACTAGAATTCTACCATTCAATAAACAAAGAAGCGATCTCAAGGCCCTCATCACCGTCAATTAGTACTGCATTTAAGGAAATGGTGAATAAAAGATAATCGGGCAGTCATCGTAAAGCAAGTGGCAGGGAGTAAGATGAAGGTGCAAATGAATTAGGCCTTTAATAATTTGCACTGCTGGGTAAGAGTAAAAGTAAGGACTTTGGGCCAGGGCTAAACTGAGGCAACTATATACCACTTGCATTTAAAATCACATAAGTCTTATCCACAATTAAATTTTGCGTCGATGAAGTTGGAATTGTTCCGTCAAAACTTTAAATCCCATGTAATTTTTATAAAGAGCATAAATTATTTACCGTTGCATTTATCCCAACAATAATCAAACATTTGCAGCATCAAGGAAATCGATGTATAAATAGTACCCTTCTTAATCATTGGAGAATCACTTTATTTATATCCATTCAATAATTAGAATACCAACAACTACTAAAATATTGGTAATTCAATCGATGGCAAGAAAATATCAATAAATTTGCCCCCAAAAATTTAAAACTATTATCGACTACTGTCCAGATTGTCAATGCAAAATTTTCACTATCAGAAAAAGTGAGGAAAGGAAAAACATGGGTACAGGCCATGGTTTTGAAGGAATTTCGAGTCCCCTAAAAGAAACTTCGCCATGCAGTGAAGGAAACAGACAACAGTGTTCAAAGGCAAAATTGCCAGAATGAGAGACACCCAAGGAAAAATGCGTAGAGGTATTTAAGCATAATTATGCAGATAGAATATTACCTAAAAAAAAACATGTAATGTTAAACTTATTTACCCAACAACTAAATCACATTTTTAGAGAAAAAGGAAGGTAGTTACAGTCTAAAACCCCAACACCCCAAATTCTTCATTGAATTCTCAATTTATTGACCAAAAGAAGGTAAGTTGTATCCACAAGGGGATAGAAATCGCTTAGTGAGGAAATTAGGTTGCCAGGGTTAGTTTTATTAAAAGAAGGGAATAAAACATTTTTATTTTATTTCCTGATGTTCCTTCACATCGACAATCTTCAAATAAAAAAAATCAATAGTTAAAGTTCTCAGCATTTAAGGATGGCATCTTTGCTGTCAAACCATGGTTCCTTTAGCCCAGGCAGGGCAACATATCAATGAAATTTCACAGTTTTTAAAAAAATGGCACACCTGTCTTATCGTCCAGAATGAACAGAAAGCTTAACCTGAAACTGCTACCACGTTACTGTCAACAATACGATTTTCAATCAATGGAATGGCAGTCGATAGGCATTTAACTCTGCGCGGTAAGTTCGCCAGGAAAGGGAAGTAGATCACGAAGTTAAATTTGACCTCTGCATAAGGAAAACACGGATAAAAACGCCAATGAAATACCAGACGGTGGGATAGGTTTAAAGGAGTCTCATCTTGGCATTGGATGTAAATTCTATCACACAGAGGCAACTTCAAGGGTGTCAGACAAGGGAAAGACAACGCAAGATAAAAATTAAATAAGAGTTAGCAAGGAAGGAGGTAGTGATTACCAGGTCGCGCCATAGGTAGATGATTCTGTCTGGCAAAAAGAAAAAAAAAACCATCGCATTCACCCAGAAATCAACACAGCTCATTACTCTATAAACATATGAGGAAATGAAAAAGGAAGTAGACACATCCATACATCAACAAATCATAGTCAAAGAAATTCACTATCACTAGTAAGCAAGGCTATAATGGCAACCCAACGATGGGTAAATTTAAACAGAAGGGAGGTTGCTGGGCAATTTCGCCCCAAGTCAACGAGATATAAATCAAAACATCGGTCTTCCCAGCAAGTTGTAAATGAAATATCAAGAAAGAGAAATGAGAAAAACAACAAAAACAAAATGCAAAGCTGGAAATTCCAGCAATACACCTCCTTCAAGCATGCCATGCACGGAAGGTGCCATGAGATATTAAAGGAGTAAAAGGATTTAACAGTTAAACAAAAACATGCCTAAAGTATTTGATCGGTTGAATGTTTGACTGAAAAAGGATAGAATGAATGACGGGAATATAGACTAATAGGAACAATCAATGGGTAGATGACATTCTAGCACGTCCTTCAATCTGTTAAAATGCAGAACCCATAAGCAACAATATAACTCATTCAAGAAGGCATTAGGCGGATAGGTCTAGCGAGGTATAAACATGAAGGAAAAATAAGATAATACTAGGTATAACATGCCGAATTCTTTTATAATCATTATTCAGATCCAAGCATAAGTTCCTAATGAATTCTACTCTACCAAATAAACGAGCGTACCTTTTCCTTATCGCGAGCCTTGAATGACGTCCGCACGCTCCGTGCCGCTCCTACTCACCGACTGTCGAGACTACACCGGTACCTCCTAACCAACGCTAGGGGTGCTCTGCTTCCCCCTTATCCCCCCGAGCCGCAAAGGGGCCACACACTATCCAGATGGTACATCTAGCTCCCAGGTCGCCTCACAAGGCTGAGCTACCACTCCTCTCTGAGCTGGGAAGTCCCAACTCCCACAAGTAAATCAGTCAAGTCACAATTCCTGCAGCGTAACGTTACACTAACCATCGATTCGCTTCTTCCTTCTTCTTCCTTTCCTTTATAGAGTTTTAGAACTTCCAAACTTTCCCTAAATCTCATTTAATTTAATTTTTAATAAAAATCTTCTAAAAATTCCCCTTCGTACAAGTGTCATTCATCCCCCACATTCCTCCAATAATTATTTTCTTTAATTTATTAATTTGTCTTATTTCCCTCACCCACCTAGAGTTACTCCTAAATTTACTCCTAGGTGTCCCTAGATTCCCTTACAGGTTTTAAAGAGTTTTCCTATAATGAAGTTGCTAATTTAGTTCAATTTAGAAGGTTCTTAAATGTAAATTCTTTACTAAGTTGACCTCCTTATTTTTACCTTAAGTTCCCCATGTTCCCCTTTTTACGTTACCTCCTTTCCATAGTTTCCTAAATTTTATAATTCCCCTCTTTCCCCTTTTTATTAGAGCTAAAAACAGCAATTGCGCAATTTAACCTCTTTTCCTTTTGTTATTGATTCAATATCTTTTTACACTTTCACAAGTTAAATAATCAAATTCTTCTTTACCTTTTATATCCACAGATTTTATTTATGCTCATACTCTCTTCATTTTACCCAAAAATTTATGAAGACCACAATTATTACTTAAGTGGTATTTATTTTAACATTATTATTTTATTTTTATAGAGATATTTTCTTAAGGGTAGACAAAATTTTACCCCTAGCAAAGTTTTAGACTTAGAACTTAGATTCTAGACTGGGCGACATTTAACTAGGGGAGTTGTTTTAAACTTTCTTAATGTGTTAATTGTCTTAGGGCCATCTAGGTTCATTCATTTATCATCATCAACGCGACGTGCCCTTCAGGACGCACTACGTGCTCCAAGGGTGCCACTCGCCTCTTGATTGATTAGTAGACATCAATAACCCCTGGAGTCAACAATCCGCCAGGTGAACTTGTGGGAGGCTAAGGTCTTCTAAGGAATAAGGCCCCCACCTTATTTCCCGCCCCTCAGAATCATCGTGAGAGATTGTCACAGTCTACCCTCACGGCATCATGGGTCGCCTCGAGCTAGGTAATCTTTAACCTATAGTTCAAGCTATGGTGGGAGTGCTAGTAGGTTGTGGCAGGGCTACTATACACACCTCTCCCGCAACCTCTTTGGTAGTCATGTGTGGCCTGTTTACTCAATATGTGAGTCTGGTCGGTAAGCTATTGTCATCCTGCATCACCAACAAATCATGTCAGAACATATCCACATCATATCATCTAATCATATGTACTAATATCACAGTAATACAATAAAACCCCAATAGCACACTCCCTGACTCAATCCAGAGTCCAAGGGGTTCCATCGATGCCTCTTCATCCTCAAGGTCCAAAGCCTGCACACTCAGTAAAACCGAGTCAATAGCACATGTCTATGTCAATGCAGTAAAACAACATGTCAACTACCCATAATGCATAAATATCAAAGTCAATGTTTTAATAGCATAATGATCTGGATCACTTGCGGGAAAGTGTCCTCAAAGAATAAGTTTTCTCGGTGCGTTAGAGCAGGATTTTACATACACCCCCTCTTGGTCTAAACTTCATCCCGAAGTTTCTCAGTATAAATGCTGAAATAAGTGTGTCACAGTATCATATGTCTATCTATCAAAGAAAAATGGAAACTGCTAGTGCATATCATATGTGTCCTTCTAGGTCATCGAGTGCGGACTATAATTGTCCCACTAGACCTTGACCTGATCTACCATTCGTCATTGTAACTTTCCAAAGCGATGATCTAAGATGCGGACCGGCTTAGTCGTGAACGCTCCCTTGTCCAATACTTGCAAGGAAATCATGTCAATAACATGTGTAGGATCACTAATATAATGTCTCAAAATAAATACATGAAAAACATCGTGCATACACCTCAAGGAATCGGGCAAGGCTAGTCGATAGGCCACGGGCCCCTTTCTCTCCACAATATCAAAAGGTCCCACAAACCTAGGAGAGAGTTTATCTCCCTTTCCAAACTTGATCGAACTCTTATGTGGTTTAACCTTATAGAAGACTCGAACGTCGACCTCGTAACTTTTGTCGACTCGGTGTGCATCGGTATAACTCTTCTATCAATCCTGCGCTTCTTTAATCCTATGTCTTATGGTTTGCATTTTCTCTTCCATTTCTTGGATCACTTCTAGTACCACCAGGACCCTATCCTCAAGCCGATCCCAACTTAAGGGTGTCCAACATGGTCGTTCGTAAAGAAACTCGAAAGGCACCATCTTAATGGTGCTTTGGTAACTGTTGTTGTAAGCAAACTCTACTAGAGGCAAGAATTCTTCCCAATGATTTTGTTGGTCCATCACATACATGTGCAACATGTCCTCCAAGGTCTGGTTCATTCATTCGATCTGTTCGTCAGTCTCTGGGTGATACACAGTACTAAAGTTAAGTTGGGTTCCCAAGGCCTCTTGGAAACTCATCCAAAATCGTCCAACAAACACCGATCCTCGATCGGATATAATCCTCTTAGGAATGCCATGTAGCCTCACAATCTCACTGATGAAAACTCTAGCTATGTCAGGTGCTTGATACATTGTACGCATAGGAATAAATTGAGCACTCTTCGTCAGAGTGTCTACTACTACAAAAATTGAGTCATGTCTCCTTACCGTCAATGGCAATCCAACAATAAAATCCATCGAAATAACCTCGCATTTTGATTCTGGAATGGCATGTGGTTGAAGTAATCTTGTTGGGTGTCTATGTTCAGCCTTTACCTATTCACACTCTAGACATATGGCCACATAGTTGACTATGTCGACCATCATTCCCTTCCAGAAGAATAAGGGTTTAAGGTCTACCCTCATCTTCATGACTCCCGGGTGAGCCATGTAAACCGCTCTATGAACCTCGCTCAAGATCAACATCCTCAACTCATCATTTGGTTATACATAAATCTTACTTTTAAACCTCAACAACCCATCTCTATCAAAATAAAATCCCTCATATCATGGTACCATCATTGTGTTTTGTCCAATAAAACCCTCGACCTCTTTGTACCAGCCATCGTCACGCTGTAAAGTTTGAATCTTTTCATGTAGATTCATCTAAAGAGGAAACAACGAAAATATGCGTGGCCTCCGACTCAAATCATATGCCACTCGGTTCACTGTTCCCTTTATGTAAGTAATCTCCAAGTTGTACTCGCTAAGAAATTCCGACCAACGCCATTATCGCACGTTCAGGTCGCTTTGCATAAAAATGTGTTGTAGTCCACAATGATCAGTCTTTAGTTCAAATTTTCGTCCAACAAGGTAGTGTCTCCAAACCTTCAAGGCATATACGATGGCTAATAAATACAAATCATGCGCCATGTAGTTCTCCTCATGCCTTCTCAGTTTCCTCGAAATGTAAGCAATCACTCGTCCATCTTGCATCAAGACTCTGCCTAAACCTTCCTTGGATGAGTCAGTGCATACCAAGAAGTCCACGTCCATGTTAGGGACCTTTAGAATCAGTGTTGTTGTTAACAACTCCTTATGCCTCAGAAATTATCCCACACATTTCTCGGTCAAGGCAAACTTATTGTTTTTCTTCTGCAATTCCATGATCGGATTTGTTATCTTTGAAAATCCCTCGACAAACTGTTGACAGTATCCTGCTAAACCCATAAAGCTACTCACTTCCGTGACGTTTGTCGATGCAAGCCATTCCATAATTGCCTCGACCTTGGCTGGAACCATGGTGATGCCTTTGTTGGAGATGACATGCCCTAAGTAGTGAATCCTCAATTGATAAAAAGAGCATTTGGACAATTTCCCATACAATTTGTGCTCTCGCAGACATTGTAGTACCAAGCACAAGTTCTCGTCATGCTCCTCTGTCGTACGAGAATAAATCAAAATATCATCAATGAACACTTGGATGAACTTGTCCAAGTACTCATGGAACATCCCGTTCATCCAACTCATAAATACCCCTGGGGTGTTTGTCAGTCCAAAAGGTAAAACAGTAAACTCGTAATGTCCAAACCTCATCTTAAAGGTGGCCTTAGGGACATCATCCTCCTTGATCCATAACTGGTGATATCCTGATCGTAAATCAATCTTGGAGAACACCATCGAACCCTTCATTTGATCAAAGAGATCATCAATTCT